>JBBPTR010000088.1:8823-24996 GCA_038094255.1 Porphyrellus aff. niger
GTCCCTTTCGACATGATTTTATGGATCACTCGTTGCTCGACAGAAATACAAGAACGCCCAGACTAATGTAACCCACAAACTAAGGTCTTAGTACCCTCCCAAACGACGCATGGTGTTCGATGGGATGCAATAGATGGGTGGCATGATGTTGGCTACATGTTGACCTTGACAGACCATTGCCACCAAGGCTGGATCAGCGAGGCTTCGATAGAGCCAAAAAAAAAAAGGGTTAAAGCGCCATCATGTCCATAGGAATTGAGCGTGTCGATGTTTCCTACCCACAAGAGCCGATGCTGAAAAGAAATGTTGGCAACGGTAGTTGAACTGTGCTGGTACGGATACAAGCATTGGGATATGTCTACTTTGCGCAGCACGATCAGAAACCTGTCAGGAAGGAAATGAGGAAAGAGCCGGGTGTAGACATGGGAGACAAACAGCACTGGCAATCAAATGGACAAAGGGGTGTATCTGTACAGGACGGAGTCAGGAGAACGGAGCGAGAGTGGATGAGATGGTCACCTCCACCCGTGGTCGAGAGGCCTAGTTCGTCTTCCTTGTAGATGTTGTAGCCATCAGCAGTTCTGCGACCTGGGAGCACTTGGGATGATGGATGATAAAGAGAGAAAAGACACACGAGCAGCGGATCCCCTGGAGTCCGTGAAACGGTCGTCGTCAGGCTTTGTGTGCTTTCTTTCCCGCCGTCGTTTAATCTTTTGTGGAGGCTGTTTTTTGGACGAGTCGACGATGGTCTCTGGTTGGTGAGACTTGGTCGGAGGAGACGTTTTAAATTTTTTCTTTGGAACCACAGATGCAGCGAATATGTCTTCGATTTCTGAGCGGGACATGCTGGCGTGCGCGGGAGAGTTTGAGCGCGTGAGACATCCGCAAGGCTCGACGACGACGACGACGACGATGTTGTGAGTGTTCCCCACTTCGACCGCCTCCGCAGTCTTCTCACCGTGCAATGCAGGCCCCAGCAGGCACGAAACCAGACAGCCCAGAACACCAGCGCACCTCCCTTTCCACAGTCCAACACCCTCCCCGAGACCTTGTTCAATCTCGACTCCAATGCTGCTGCAAAGCAGATGGCCGCCCTCAACGTTGTCAACGTGCAGCGCCAGCTTGCAAATGCCTACCCGCGTCCGCCCGCGTCGTCTCCATCCCAGGTCACGCTGGGCGGAACAACCCCAGGACCGTTTATCGGCGGAATGTCTTCTCCCTATCATCAGTCCAACCCGCTCCAGCCTACCATCATGGACGCTCCCCCTACGATTCAGTTCTCTCCTCATTCCAATATTCAACCCGCCTTCCCTACCGTTCACAGCCTCCAACCTAACCCTGGATCATTCGATCCCGCCATACCACCTTCAAACATACCACCTCGACATCCCCCGAACGCAGCGCTGATCAAGCAGAAGCAACGTAGTTTCTTACTTGGCCTCGCTAACGTCCATGCCAGCAGGGGGACCCCTCTTCCCCCTGCTTTGACTGCCGTTCCGTATCCTCCCAACTACGACCCTGCATCCTCGCAATGGAAAAATTTGGAATGCTCAAACGAACCTGGTGCATTCCGTCTAGCTGGCAAAGATATCGACCTTTTCAAGTTATGGGGCATCGCCTGCCAGCTTGGTGGCGGCCAAAAGGTATTTTCGTTCTTACCGTACATCATCCACCGTAAGTTGATCACTCCTTGTACTCAATTGTCCAGGTGACACAACAGAATGGATGGTCACAGCTTCTCCCGCAGTTTGACCTTCCTGAATTTCTCCCCGCTCCCATTCCCAATGGACAGCGCGCCACTTCTGCCATCTTAGCTGGTTACTATAATGCCATCATCCAACCTTTCGAAGAGGTTTATCGCCGCAACATCCAGGATACGAATCGCAAGGCAATGATGACAACGGCTCGTGCCCCCGGCCCGCCGGTAGCCCCGAATAACCCTCCAAACGTGCTTTCTCAGACCCCAAGCTCAGCACTCCAAGGCACCTCTTCTCAGCCACCCAGTTCCGTTAACAACATGATGGGATTATTGAATCAATCCGTATCAGGCGGACAAAGCACGTCTGTCTCGATCACCAGCAGCCCCACCGCCCCTGTATCGCAAACGTTGCCACAGAGTCCCCATCCACAGCATGGGTTGCCTAACACATCTCTTTCAGGAACACATGGCTTCTCGGACTCTTTAGCCAGCCATTCGTTGGTGCCTCCACTGAGTAGCACAACCATCGGGCAGCTTCCTAGCTCTACGGCTAACGAGCACCACGAACAAGATCCTCCAGGAATGAAGCGAAGGTTCGAGTCCGAGGAACTGGATGGAAAGCGAACAAAATTGAAGACAGGTGAGGTTACTTTATTGACGTTTGGCGTACGTAATTAATGACACTGAGCGGTCGATAATAAGGCGGGTCAGAATTGCCCGACGTCAGTGTTCCTTTTCCCCTTCCTCAAACCTCTAACACATCTTCACAGTTGCCCTCCATGTCATCTTCGGTGGATCGGGCCCTCCCTCAAAATACAGCGACCTCTGCAACACCTCCTGCTTCGTCTCGTCCACGTTCTCAGTTGACGAGGACCAAGATCGAGTACATTCCGCTAGCACGTGAGGTGGACACCTATGGGGGGCGTGACCTTAACATACTGGAAGACGAGTACCTTCGTTCTCAACGTCGCCCTTTACGGGATATCAACGAATGGGGAACCGTAGACATTGAAGCGCTCACGATGTCCATCCGCTGTCGACTAACGGTCGAGCTTTCATATGCCCTGACCACACTCACACTCCTTTCGACGATGAAAGGTCCCACCCACGGTTCGGGATTTCCCATTGCGCAGTGTTCCGACCTCTTGGAGGAAGTGTTGGATCTTTTAGAGGACGAAGCATTCGACGGCGCTGCAGACACGCCCCAGTATTGCCTGACGGGTGATACCCAGATACCACGCCATCGTGAATTGGTAGCCCTTGCTCTTGAAACGGAATTGCTGCCATTCGCAGGATTAAAGAGCGAACAAGACCTGCGGAAGACTGAACACGGCCCCCGGCATCGGTCAAGTCAGATCATTCTTGCTGTGATGAATATCATCAGAAATTTGTCCGTCGTTCCAGACAACATGCAGTTTATGGCAAAACACGACCGGGCGCTGGAGTTGGTGTTGCGTGTTTGCGAAGTTGTCCCGCAGGAGAGCGGTCCACCACGACCAGCATCGCCCGTTCTCTCTATTCCTGACGTCCTCAACATCCGCCGGGACGTTCTCAACATTCTATCCAACCTCTCCGTCTCGATTTCCTTTCCCCAATCCACACCGCCTTCCGAGTCCACTACTCGCATTTGCACTCGAATATTCCAGCTCGTGGGTTCCATTCTCATCGAACCGGCGGATGCAATACCTCCGACGCAAATGCTGAAACTCAGTGGTATCCCTTTCCCCAATTGCAAACCACCGTCTCTTTCTGACGTCGCCCTCGATGTCTTCACACACATTGCCCACTTCGACCACAACCGGAAAGCGTTTTCTACAGTTATCCCACAGCAGTGGTTGTGGCGTCTGCTAGAGACACTAGTTCATCGCCTACCTGTGAGCGATCCTGATTTCGCATTTCTTTCGCGGGAATCGTGGCTGTCGTACCTCGAAAAAGCAACAATGGCAATTTACGCCGTCGCGTTCCTATCGCCTCCGGAATTGAAGAAAAAGATAAAGTCAGATCGGTCGCTGCACTTTTCGCAAATTATGCTTCGAATGGCGCAGAGGTTTGCCGCAACCAACGCTTCGCCAGAGGCTCGACAATGGTTCTTGAGCACGTCGCGCAGAGCAATCGAGGCAATGAAAGCAGTCGATGATGGCGAGGATGCTTTCGACACTTCTCAGGCTACGCAGCCGACGCTTGCCTTTGGGATGGGCTTTGGGGAATCTGGAGAGACGAACGTAGAAAGGGGGATGGGGATGCTCGCTGGTCGTCGGGATGCAGGATGGGAGCTGCTGATGCAGAGAGACCTGGATCCGACGATGTTTGCCGAGTTGGAGAGTTTGATGAGGGTAGAATGATCAAGGGCTCCGTAGGTTATTATGATCTGATGTCGAGTAGCTATAAGTACTCCGACTGGCGTTGATGTGGCGATTCACGCTGTTAACGTTCATCTGCGACCAACTTCATCAGGGGACATGCCTACTGACTCTGCTGCTCCCCCTCCCCGATACTCTCAATATACCTCCGGCGATGCCCTGCGTTCGGATGTGTCTGGTCTACAGCTACTCATCGTACCCGCCCTAGACGGCATAAACTTCCAGAAGGGCTATGCTGGGGCTGAAGGGGAACGTGCAGCAATGGAGGGGGAAGTGCATCTCAAAGGTGTCCAACTGGGCGTATGGAAGAAACTGTCAGTCCGTCTAGTCTACCCTTATTGATGACCTGACCCAGCTGCACGAAAGATCTGTGTCCTTGCGTACGACAGAATCTGCACATGAACAGGAAATTGAACTCTACGTTTCTGAAATAGACGTGGCCTCATTTCCTCCCGACTCTTTCGAGGCCATCCCGACATCCTTCTCATTCGCCATACCACTGATGCCAGACGTGCCGCAATGTGTCCACACCTTACACTCCTCCGTGATGCACGTCTTGAAAGCGACCCTGCACCCGGTGGATCCAACGCAACCCTCGGTATCGAGAGAATTGTCAGTACACACGCGACGCTACACTTCACACACGCATACCGTTGCTATTTCGCCTGAAAAGCACGTAATCCATCATCCCGTGCGCGTGGAGGCCGAAATTCCGAAATCTACGTTCATCGCCGGGGAACCAATTCCTGTCTACGTTACGGTGCCGCCCCCACCTCGCCAACTCGTTCTGGAAGGAGGGCTAAGACTTCGGAATGTCAAGGCAGAGCTTCTTCGTGTGGTCAAAGTCAAGAGTTTCGACGACCTGAAGCGCGAGACGCAGAAACTCCCACAGGAACAACCAGCAGATCGGCCCAACGATTCTCCTCTCGAAGGTCCTTCGTCTGCAGCGCTTTCTTCAGTCGTGGAGAAAGCAAGTAATCCTTCATTCTTCACTGCTGCATATACGACGATCATGTCCCGCTCCGGGGCGTCTTGCAGGTTCCATACCTCCCAATCGATTCGCCTACGTTTTGTTCTGCATCAAACGTCGCCATCTACTTCCCCACCCGATCGTCCGCGGTCTCTGGCCGAAGGAGACTATGCCTACACGGAGAACGACCCACATTGTGCCTCCATCACACAAACGACACTTTTGCACAACGTATCGTTCCTGTTGAACGTCCAAATATCGTTTGTCGATGTTGCGAGCAGGACAGAAACGCTGCACTCGATTCCCATTCCGATCAACATTATCCCGCCTCCAGCCCCACTACCCGAGGTCGAAGGATGGGTAGACACTGCGTATCAAAAGAAACATGATCGTCCGCCACTCAAGACGGTGCGACAAGAAGACACCGAGATTTCTGCCCCTTTGTACCACGAGGGAGAGGCCGGACCAAGCTACACACAGCACGGAGCCCCTCCTCCGTTCGAAGACAGAGACATTCCTCCACCTCCCTTTTTTCCATCGGAAGCATCCACGTCTACCGATCTGCCCACGTTTCAGGAATCGGAGAACGAGATATATATTCCCAACAACACGGAGGAACATTTTGCGACACCCGTGGCAGAAACAATTATAGTTGGCGAAGGGATCGTGTTTGGATTTCCCTCTTCCAAACAGTTTGACGGTCACACTGACCCGCTACACCGGACGTCGACGCCGCCGCCTCCGGTTGAACAGGTGGTGCAAGTTCCCGAGTTTACCGAGTTTGACGATATGTCTCAACCACGTCGGGTGTTGGGACTGATGGTAGACGAGCAACCACCACCGCCACCGCCACCTCTAGACGATCCATCTGACCCACCGCCTTCGATAGATTCTGTGTTCAGATCCCCGACGTCGTCAGGCTCTGTGCAGACGCACCCTTCTTCAGGCATGCCTCGTCGTCCGTTCACACATGATGGACACTCGTCGCAAGCAGGCGAAATTGTGGATCAAGGATCGTCCCACACGGCGGCGCCTCCACCATATTTGACGCCGAATGAACCAGAGCAGATTGCGAGGCCGCCACCTTATGTGGACTTTGTTCCACCTGATAATGCTCGTGGGTGAAGGTCCACGCATGAATCAGTGGGTCTGGCGTGTGTTCGGCGTTGGACAGACAGTCGCCTAGGTCAGGTTGAGCTGTCCGATAACCGACTGGAATTAAGGAAGCAATTAGAAAAGACAGGCTGGGAGGTGTAATCATATATGTCAAAGAGTTCATGTAATGAATCGTGGGACAGAATAATAACAGATGAGTAGGTCAACAATTGCAAGCCTCTTTGGCCTTTGCTTGGTTTTCCTCCAAGTCAACGGCACCCTCTTGCCGTGAAGCACCTGCTTTATTGCCCGCAGCGCTGTTTCTGCCGGCACCGCGGTTAGATGCCAAGATGTGTTCGATTGGTATCTTCTTGGCTGTACATGATTTATCAGAGTCGAACACGGGTAAGAGGGCGAGGAAGACGAGCGGACCGATTTCAGTGAAGATTTCGACGATACCCTCTCCTGTCTTGGCGCTGGTTTCGAAGAAAAGCAGGCCAGCCTCTGTGGCATAGGCTTGAGCTTCCTCGCAGGGAACCTGTCGTAGCGATTCCTCGCCCCCAGCGGTACTGGGAGCCTCTCCTGGAGTTGCGGTGGCGTCATCCGCCTCGTCTTCGGACTCGGATGCGGGAGATGTGCCTGGTTGTGAAGCAGAGGGTTGGACCAAGTCGACCTTGTTGCCGGCGAGCGCGATGACGATGTTAGGGTTGGCCTGTCTTTGCAACTCCTTGACCCAGGACTTTGCTTTCTCAAGACTTGTGGCTTTCGTGATGTCATAAACGACGACGGCGGCTTGGGCATTGCGATAATACATGGGCTACGAGACGGAAATGCGATTAGGGAGAGAAGGAGCGAGAGGGGAGGGGACTGACGGCGAGAGAATGGAAGCGCTCCTGGCCAGCGGTGTCCCAGATTTCGTAACGCAGCACGCGGTCCTCTAGACGACATTTCTGGGTCAAGAACGCGGCTCCGATGGTGGGTTCTTTGTTTGGTTGGAATTCGTTGGACACCTGAGGAGGCGAGGAGATGGAGCGTGCGGCGAGGGCATTGCTGGGGGACTCACGAATCGGAGGACTACGGAGGACTTGCCAACGGCGGCCTCGCCTGGTAGAATGAGAGGTGAAGGTAGCCTGTGCGTGGATGGACGTACCGAGGAGGACGAGTTTGACCTGTACGGACTTGTCCACTGGACCAGCGGGAGCATCGGCCATGGTGGTCAAGAGCAAGACGTCGGCAGATTTATTTGCGCTTGTGTTGTCCCGTCCTCCTCCTCCTTCTCCATGCACCCCACGCCAGCGAGCCTGCCCCCGTCCGACGTCGCCTTCCTCCAGCACCCTCGCTCGCCCGTCAACCACCACCCGCTCGTACGTCCCACCCACAGGCCACTCCCCCTCCTCACCCCCCCCTCACAGAACCCGCTCGACTTTCTCTTCCACGCCGCCATCGTATGCCCGAACAAGCTCGCCCTCGCTCACCCTGACACGAGCCAGCCAGCTTTCTATTCGTACGGCGTCTGGTCAGTCCATCGACCACCCTCCGTCTCCCTCTCGTTCATCCAGCTGAAACGCAGGGCCCAACGCGTCCAGAACCTGGCATATGCTCTCATGCAGGCTGGCATTCGCCCAGGCGATCGCGTGGCAGTTTTGGCTCCAAACTCGTGAGCCTCACCATGTTTCCTTGGTCCCCAGACTAACCCCCATCCCCGCAAGCCCAATGATTGCAGGCGAATATCCTCGTCGCGTCCTGTCTCACGCCGACTGACCGCGCCTCGCAGATGCTCACTTCGGTGTTCTCGCCGCTCGTGCCGTCCTTACTCCGATCAATACGCGTCTGACGCGTCATGAAGTTGCTTACATTCTGGAACACAGCGAATCCAGACTCATCCTCGTCGACCACGAGTACTCGCATCTCATCCCTGACGCCAAGGTGACTACCGTCGTTTGTCGCGATACCGGCAGACTCGGGGATCCGTACGAAAACTTTCTGAACGCGGGCCGAGAGTTCAGCGCTGAGAGAGGCTGGGCCGGCCTTGATGTGGAGCCGAATGAAGACGCTCCTGCAGTACTGTGTTACACGTAAGTTTTCCTCCCTTACCTTTACCATCGTGTCGACACTGAGCTTGGATCAGTTCGGGCACGACTGGTAGAGTGCGTCCTGATGCCCAACTTTCCAGACGATCGTCTGATATTGCTTTAGCCTAAAGGGGTCATCACCACGCTGCGAGGTCCGTCCTCGTGCCTTTCAAGCATCTGTTTCGCGACTGAATTCGTACTTTAGGATCCTACCTCGCTGCCGTGGCGAACGCTTTCGAGGCGAGGTAGGTAGCCACTCTGATAATTAGACAACAAATGTCAATGTTTCTCATCGAGGATCAATCGCGAGTCTTGCTACCTATGGTATTTCCTTCCTCTTCTTACTGGAACCATGTTTTGATGATTCATCCTCTGTAGGGTTCTCCCTATGTTCCATGCTGCAGGATGGACATTCCCTTGGGCCAATGTTCTTGCGTGTGCAACCCAAGTGGGTCTTAACGCACCGCTCCCTTCTCTCCATGACCTCTTTGTCTAGGTCACGATGCGACAGGTCGAATATTCCCAGATTTGGAAGCATCTACTTCACTCTGGAGTCACACATTATTGTGGTGCACCAACAGTCCAAGTCTGTCTCATTCAATAAGTCGTCACCGTATTATAAACCAACGTCACCTAGATTGGGATCGTCAACGATCCCGCCAAGCAACCTTTGCAACGCCCTGTTTCTGCCATTATAGCTGGGTCCGCACCGACCGCTCAGGTGATCGGTCAGCTTGAGCAAATTGGGATCAAGCCTGTTCATGTGTATGGCCTCACGTGAGTTGCTCCTTCCGATGCTCTGTCTCGCTTTTGACTCGTGATCGATTAAAGTGAGGTACGCTAGTTGGTCACTTTCCGGCAATCACACCTTACATTGTTCGCAGACTTATGGACCATTCACGCGGTGTTACGATCAACCCACTTGGTCATCTCTGTCTCTAGAAGAACGTGCGAAACTAATGGCCCGCCAAGGACATAGCTTCGTCACTGCTCAGAACGTTCGCGTTGTGTATCCTCCAAGGTACGAGAACGACGAGGAACTTATCGACGTTGCCAGAGATGGAAAGACGGTAGGTGAAGTCGTGACGCGTGGCAACATTGTCATGAAAGAGGTGGGAGATTCCGATCAAAGTGTTTGGAGTTACACGCATTTCGCACTGTTTGGCAGTATTTCAAAGACCCAGAAGCTACTCGCAAGGCGTTCAGAGGAGGGCACTTCAATTCTGGTGACCTTGCAGTGATGCATCCAGATGGTGTTGTACAGATTGTGGATAGAAGGAAGGACATCATTATCTCTGGTGGAGAGGCAAGTACCGTGGCGTTGATACCGTGACAATGATGCTTACACCACCTTAGAACGCATCAAGTCTCGCCATAGAACTGGGTAAGTTGAACCGTATATCATGTGTCGTTATCCAACTCACCGCGTCAAGAACTTGCAAGCCACCCGCATGTCCTGGAGGTATCCGTCGTCGCAAGGACTCACCCCACCTGGGGTGAGCGCCCGATGGCTTTCGTTATTCTTCGATCACAGTACGTTCAGACGTGGGCGGGTAATCATGCAGGGTTCGAGACAGAGTTGAAGCGCTACGCACGCACTCGGTTGCCAGGATTCGCGTGCCCTGAGTGGGTTCAAGTAGTTGACAAGCTCCCGGTAAACGCCCATAATTGGATCCAGCCTTGACGTATGCTTATGTCCAATGATGAATAACAGAAGACATCCACTGGCAAGATCTTGAAAACTGATCTACGGAAGATGGCTGCAAAACTATGAGATAGTTGATCGTGAATGAGCGATAGGTATCATAGGTATCTGCGAGTATGCCTAGCATAATAGATATATAGTGGATGATGTGGACTATCTAGGAGGAGAATAAACATGAATACCCGTCTATGCATCAGGACAGAGTCTCAATATCCTAAAGGCACCACCGTTGCGCTCACATAAGTAAAGATCATCACCAGTGCGTCCAAGAAAGATGATTTCGTCAGCGAACTCTTGATCACCGTCATTGACTGTAGTGAAATCGCCCTTGAAAGGAGGTTTTACCGGGGGAGAACTTGCCTTCCTTCCAAGATAATTAGTCTTTGCCCTAGCGCACAGGGCAGCGCCACCGGTGGGAGAATTGACGGGAGTCCCTATCCTCCATACAAAGGGTCCCCGTCTGTTGACGCTCGAAGGTGCAGGAAGGAAGTATGGCAGGACAGTGCGCGACTCGTCTGCTGGTTTCAGCAGCGCGTCGCCGAGATCCATTGCCTCTAGACCGCCCTGTCGCATAGCGACGAGCACAGAACGGTCGTTTACATCAAAAGCTTCCAATCTCTTGATGTCACCCATTCGTGGAGCATTGGGTTTCGAGTTCACTTCATCATCCACGCTCCAGTGGAATCTTCCTCTGAGCACGGAGCGCCCGCGAGCGTCAACGATAGACGTACTGTGCCCACCTCGAGAAGAAAAAAATAGTGCTGGCGGACCAAAATGCCGGGGCTGAACAAGAAGAGAGATGGGTGGAAGCAGAGGCTTGGATGCGTCGGAAAGCGGCAGCGAAGGCTGAATAGCCGGAAGCGGCGGTGCCGACCGGAATGGGTGAACTGGGTCGACACATTGTTGTCTGAGGTCCCTGAGTAATAAGAACTCGTCCTCCCCCTCCTTGCGGACAGGCAAATCAGGTGGGAGCAAACCGTCCTTGTACCAAGCCTGCATCAAACTCGCTTTCCAAGGGCCTGCACAGCTGTGAATAGACGTTTGTGATGTAGTACAAGGGCAATGCTTACCATGGACAACACCCTTAGGATCACGGTAGAACCATCTCGACGGAGGTGCTGGTGCTGGCATTGGTAGACCGGGTGGATTGAATTGAATAGACGCAAGGTTTCTGCCATCTCCATATGTCTCAGGCTCGTGCTCGGCGCGATAACCGAGAAAATCAGTATATGTCGGAGGTATGATATAGTCGTCAGCGATAGTAGCAAGAGGAACCTTTGGCGCAAATGATAACTGCTGGAATGTCGTATAAGGTCCGACTTGCGCAGAGGCGAGAGCAACCAGTTCCTCGGCATGTGCCAGGGCAGCATCGTGTGCGCCACTGCTTCCCGTTGGTGTATTAACGGCGTCGGGGAGATGTGGAGCGGAGTTGTTGCGTGAAAGTGGATCCTGGCCAGACGACATGGTAACACCAACGCCGAGAATGATATTGTTTTCTTCGTCCTCCGGGGCTTGTGGATCGGTGTCGAAGAGGTCAGTCTGCCCGTTTCGAATTTCCCTCATCCTTCGCCGAGCGGCTCTTCGTTCAGCACGCCCAATACGGACTTCCCGCACCCTCACGGTCGCAGGTTCCAACCCAAAAACATTTTGTGAAAATACCAGAAAGACTTCCACAAGGTCATCGCCTTGAAGCTGTAGTTCCAGGGATTTTGGAGAATCTGGAAGAATAAAAGTACGAGAGAGGCCGAGGGCTGTTCTATATGTTCCAGCGAACAGTTCTACCTTCTCGCCATTCTCTCCGCAGAGAATAGCCAAGAAACTACCACAAAGTGAGAAGAGAATGACTTGGAGTATGTAAAACGCACCTTTTCTTCTGAGTCTCGACAGCCTTAATCAGAAGGGATCCCTTGGTTCCGGGGAGTTTGACGTACTCTAGTTTTGGAGGTGGTGCTTGCGCAGTCAATTGAGATTGAACGCTTTTCCTCGAATCTACGTCGACGTTCTTCAGTACAAGGGTTGAAGGCCGATCATCCGACCTGTGGGAACTAAACGCGGCACTGAAAAATCGCGGGAGCAGGCGGTGCGAAGCCAGCCCCGTATTGGCGGGAATAGCAGGAACAGGCGGGACCGAATTAGCGAGTAGAGGGTGCGAGCCTTCAGAAGTGGATGGCCGAGGAGCGAGACCAGCCGTCATCGTCGAGAACCGAGTGCGAGTCGAGTGCGAGCGAGTAAGCGGTCTTTCCTCATTTTCAGGTATAGGAGAAACTGGTGACACTAGAGAATAGTCGTTAAGGGAAGGAGACATCCTGATGTCTTGTGACCCTGCAGGACTGAAGATGTTTCCGAGAACAGACCAACGACGGCGCCTTGCCCGTCGACTGGAGATGCTGTGGCTGTGAGAAGAAAATGCATCTGGCGACGAAGACGCCACAGGAAATCCATCTTCTTCGGCTGCGGGAACCGTTGAATCGATCAGGATAGGTTCCTGTGGTCGAGTGCTGCCTGCAGGAGGTAATTCGGGGAGTCTGCTTTCCAACAAGGCTTGGGCGAGTGTAATGCGTTCACCAGGAACGGCGTCATCTTCGTCTTCATCGGCATCCACGTCGGGAGAAAGTTGCCGTGGCGGTGTTTCGTAAGAGGCATGAATGGCATTGCTTTGATTGATTGCGGAAGGCGAGGTTTGCGAAGCCTAGGTAAATGGTAAGAAAGCTAGCACGCAGAAAGATCAACTGAACAGACTGGAGCCGCGTTCCCGCGGGAAATGGGCGGACGATTTCTTCGGTGACTTTGAATCGCATGGCTTCGAATTGGGAGTGTAGCAGAAGGGCCACTCATGTTATGAAGGTGGCCATCATTGCTTGGGAGAGGCATAGAACTCGTCCTTTCATCCAACGCCTGGCTTCCACTCGCACCCGCCGTTAGCACGTCAATAGCCTCGTCGTCGCTGGCTTCAAACCAGTCAGAGCTCTTTGATATGTCCTGTATATTTGGAGCAGTGACAGTGGCCGCGTTCGATATCGAAGGGGACAGGGGAGGAACTGGAGGAACAACGACCAATGAAAGCGAGGACCGCCTGGAGCGAGCTATGTTCGCTGAAACCGAAGACCGCTCGTTGCGTAAACGCGGGCGGTTATCTGGAACGCTACTGTAAGGAGGGGGCTGGCCAACGGGAGTTAGTGAAGAGCGCGGTTGAATCGTCGGCGGCCTAGGCTTCTTTGGTGTCGCAGGGCAGGAAACTGACGAAGACCTCAGATTAAACTTGGCGTTTTGTTGCATCTCGGGGAATGATGGAGTCGATAATGATAACATGCTCCGTTTCTCTGACGAGTCGCGCTGGTCAATGCTCGAGTTTCCGGAACCAGCCTTCTTGGACTCTTCTCTGCGTGACCGCTCTCGTTCTCTACGAATCTCAACATCTATGCGCCATTCCACGGCTTTCTTGACTTCTTCCAAGGCGTACACTCGAACACCATCCCTGCGACCGGCGATAGCCACCAGCACTCCACGATGCTCCATTACAACGACACTTTTAAATGCGACCCTGCGCACGAGAGCATATGGCTGAGGAGCCGGAGGCGAGACCAAAGGAAGCACATCCAAGCCTTGGGCGTGACAGAGAAGGAGATAATGGGGTGCCAAAAAGGCCCCGCTCGCAGGGGCGGAACTGAAATGTGAAGGGGAAAGATCGGGAGTAATGGCGGTGAAAGTGAGGCCTAGTTCATGGAGGGTGGGAGGTTGGAGTGGAGGCGGCGGGGTCAGTGACCGGACCGGGCCAGGGGAGGGTATCCTAATGGCAGTTCCGGATTGTCCTGCAATAAGCGTCGACGGTGGCTCTTCGTGAGTGGGGAGGGAGTTCGCCGAAGTGATGGTGTCACGGCGGTGAATGAGATGTGAGAAAAAGCCTGAGAGACGACCGTTAAAGCGCAGTGGCTAGATTCAAGTTTAACGTTTTGGGTACAGAAAAGCACGAAATTTTACCTCCATGGATGAGCGACGCCTGGGGGAGCGATCCCTCGCCGAATCCGCTGACACGGTGGACGAATGTGTATGCAGCTGGACGCCCCGTGACACATAGGTATCGGGGGAGGGCGGAGATCGGGCAGTTGAGGGACGTTCAGGAGGAGTATGAATGGTAGTAACGTGTCCGACTGGAAGGCTATGAACGCTGGTCGCTTCGATGTGCTCCTGGGTGGCCTGAGGTGTGGTTTGAGTGGGATCCTTGGTATCTCTGGCTGGTTGATTCGAAGGACTTGGATCGTCGCTGTTGAGATCGTCTGCGGCGAGCATCGTTCGACTCTGCGACGTGCACGACAGCGCACGAAGAACGACGCAGCTCGGAGTGGGTGGAAGAGAGACCCCTCCAACTTGAATTTTCACACGATACAAGTCACATGACACTGTCACATTGTCACAGTGTGACGCCGTGCAGGTCTGCAATGTTCTCCCTCGTGCGCAGGTCTCCTCGCGCCCATTTGCTCTGTAGACGTGCGCACGGCACCCCTTCGTTCGCCCATCTCAACGCCGTCACACCCGATGATCTCGCGCACTTTGCAGGGATACTTCCTCCCAGCGCGATCCTGTCCACCCTGCCCCCAAACTCAAACTCACCCGACGACCTGACTGCCTATAATGCAGACTGGATGGGAAAATACCACGGACAGGCCACTACTGTCCTGCGGCCCCGCACAACACAACAAGTTAGCGACATTGTCAAGTTCTGTGCCAGCCGTCGTATTGGCATTGTGCCCCAAGGCGGCAACACAGGTCTCGTCGGCGGCAGCATCTCGTTACAAAAAGAAATAGTCCTTAGCTTGGGGGCTATGAATGCAGTTCGCTCCTTTGACCCTGTATCTGGTAACTAATTGCCCATGCCTCTGTCCATATCTTGTGCCGAATCCAACCCTGCTGCTTTCTCTCTAGGAATCTTGGTCGCAGACGCGGGATGCATTCTGGAATCTCTCGGCAACTACATTGCCCCTTACAATCACATCATGCCGCTCGACCTCGGTGCGAAAGGAAGGTCTGTTCATTACATACCGTCGCTTTCTCAGGCTCATGTTCGCCAAGTTGTCAGATCGGTGGGAACATTTCCACAAATGCAGGAGGTCTTCGGCTCTTTCGCTATGGTTCCCTGCATGGCACTGTACTCGGTCTCGAAGTCGTCCTTCCAGACGGTACTGTACTCGACCAGCTGTCCACTTTACGCAAGGACAACACCGGTACGCCCTCTTTTGTGGGCCAAACCAGTCCTACCGCCTTATCGCTTATGTAGGTTACGACCTCAAGCAGCTATTTATTGGTGGCGAGGGCACGCTCGGTGTAATCACGGGTGTATCGATCCTCACCCCGCCAGCGCCTCAGGCATCCAATAACGTCTTCTTAGCACTGCCGCACTTCAGGAATGTCCTCCCACTTTTCCAGACCGTGAAGCGGCAACTGGGTGAAATCTTGTCCGCTTTCGAGTACATCGACCGCACCGCGTATGACATGGCTCTTGGCCACGGTTTGGGACCCGTCCTAAGTCCAGACGAAGTCGGTGATGCACAGTGCTTTGTCCTTGCCGAGACAAGCGGTGGGAACAACGACCACGATTTGGAGGTGATTCCACGCAATCGTATCAGCCGACAGTCAGCTGAATTCGGGGCCAGAAATTAAATAAATTACTGGAAGACTTGATGTCAGCTGATGAACCCCTTATCTACACCGGAACTCTTTCTCAGTCTCCGAGCCAATTTGCCTCATTGTGGGCGCTGAGGGAAGGCTTACCAGAATGCATACAGAAGGAGGGGAAACCGTACAAATATGATGTTTCTGTTCCCCTCACGGATTTCCAAAGCGTAGTAGACACCGTCCGCGAACATCTAATGTCAAAGGGTCTTTATGGTGACCACGCCATCTCGAAAGTGGTGGGGTACGGGCACGTTGGCGACGGTGAGCGTATCTGCAACAGATGATCGGATTCGTCTTACATGTGCTCTTTGCAGGTAACCTTCACTTGAACGTCATTGCTAAACACGGTTACCGTCCTGAACTGGAAGCAGCCCTCGAGCCATTTATCTATGAGCTTGTCGGTGCGTTCCGGCTTTACCCTCCTGAGACGGCAGTCCTGATCGCGTGAGTGCTGCGCAGCTTCGCACAAAGGCTCTGTCTCTGCGGAGCATGGCATCGGAGCGATGAAGACCGGCGCGCTGCGATACTCAAAGAATAACGTGAGCATAGAGTGGATGAGGAGAATCAAGCAGGTCTTTGATCCGCTCAATATCATGAACCCC
>JBBPTR010000088.1:25093-35213 GCA_038094255.1 Porphyrellus aff. niger
CTCTGTCTCTGCGGAGCATGGCATCGGAGCGATGAAGACCGGCGCGCTGCGATACTCAAAGAATAACGTGAGCATAGAGTGGATGAGGAGAATCAAGCAGGTCTTTGATCCGCTCAATATCATGAACCCTGGCAAGGTCTTGCCGCCGGTGTGAGGAATGATGCAGATGATCGTTACAGACGTTCAAATCATACTAGTAGGCAGGAACCAAATGATCAGCACTCACGTGACCGAGAGATGGTACAAGTAGTGACTTCACCACGAGCGCATATATGCCAACATGGTAATCGCGGAGACTGTCGATGACGTAGCCCCAAAAAACATATATAAAGCTGGGTCTGCCCTTGGTCGTCTTCAGAACTCTCTTGACCACATCCACGCACAACATCTTGAACATGGCGAACGTTGGAAACGTGAGCGTACCCTCGTCCATTCGAGTATCGTGAACTGAACCACTGTGCCCAGATCGCCGGGGGGCACAGTACGTCGCACCTCACGTCCTCATTTGGGGACCGCTGACCGACATTCACAGAGGCTGCCATCTCAAACCCTAATGTCTCTGGGGAGGCCAAGGAGCACTCGAAGCAGGTGCTCGAGGACATGGAAAGTCGCGGTGAACTGCCTGAGCAGCGACCTCCGGAGGAGGACAAGAATACCGGTAATGTCGTCGGCGGGCATAAGGTTCGCGCACCGAATGCAGTCTCGTTGGAAATCGTTACTTACGTGCGCACAGGCTACGTTGAAGAACCCCCGTGTCTCGGAGGAAGCCAAGGAGCATTCCAAGCAAGTCCTTGAGGACATTGGCGCCTAGGAGTGTCGCGTGTACGATGCAATTATTGTAAGATTAGTTCATTTGGGACGCAGAGGTTTTCTCGTGTGTGTATCATCGTGTTCTATTTCCTGAGCAAGATGAAGACGGGGTCACCGAGAACAATGCCAGCCATGTGTCGAAAGGAGCCTGTCAGAGACAACAACAATCCTCCGAACGATGCGTATGCAGTCCTGTGCAAGAGCTAATAAATAGTTGGTTCGACGCATGTTGGGTCCACTTACACTATTTCCCCTCCCCCGTCGAACTTGTACACCTGTCGCAACTCGTTCATTGAAGCCTCCCCTTGCCATGGTTTGCTTACCTTGCCATACATCACATAGTCGTACTCCTCCTCTAGCCCCTTCCCCCCTTTTCCATCCGGCCTCCAGATGTGTCTGTCCTTGTCCTCCCCGTCACCTCCTCCGGGCGGGAGTAAGGATGAAGCAAGTGCCATCGCGAAACTTTGACCCTCGGCAAGAGGGAATAACTCGACGTTGTAATCTAGAGTCATGTCCATGTCATGATTTTTTGAGCGAGCGTACAACCGAGACACTGGGACGCACATCAGTATCCTTGCAATCACCGCATGGGTCGACGTACCTCTGTCGAACTTCTTCCCCTCCTTGTCGATCGCATTGATGGTGAATATGTCGTCGAAGACGATGTTTGACGAGGCTGACGACATGATTTTGTTCAAGTAGTACCAGATCACAGTCGGTTTGCAAACAGCCTTTCTCAACTTACATAGATCATTTGTACGCCTCAATACACATGTCGATACAGAATTTCCGTCTGTAGGTCCTCGTCTTCTTTCGCTGTTAAACTACCATCACCTTCCGCTAAACATCTGGCCTCAATCGTGTTCTGCTCCACCGGAGGTTGGACAACACGGTAACAATCTGCGTCACTGATTATCCCTCAAGCCCGCTGCACAAAAAAGCTGAACGCGTCGGGACACTGCTTCAGACTTTCTACTCGCTCTTCTGCTCAGGTCGGGGCGAGCTTCACCTACATAGCGGTTCACGCGACCACTGAGACTCGACTCCAAATGGTTCTAGTGGTGAACTGGTTTTCACGCTTCTGAATTCTCAATTGACCCCGAACACGATTGTAGCGGGCTCAAGGCAAAATTACGGATATTATGGCACCCTCCCCGCACTTATTTTTCGCCTGTGACTTTTGTTTCTTTACTTGCACAGGTACAGTGTATCATCGTGCCCCGCACGAGGTCCCTTCCTCGTTGTTCGCCACCTTTCTCCAACTTGAACATGTTTTGTATCCATGATCTTCAGTTCCTTGTTTTGGTCACGGCAAGTCCAAGCTACCTGCCCATAGCATGTCCACGGTGAGGACTCTGAGTCGACTCGCCTGTAGCTCATGGATAGATTTGATCGGTGTCGAAAACTCAGGAAGTGATCTGGCCATCAAGGACTCAATGGAACGATGGGTAGATGAGCTCTCTGTCCAGGTTTTTGCGATAATCGCAGCCGTTCGTGTCGCACCAGTCGAGACGAATACAATCCACATTACCATGTACATCAAGCAGAAAGCCGATATCCACTATCCCATATTAGAAACATTCCTTACGCGGCAAGTATTCCAACCCAAATTACCGGGGCTGTCCTTCTAGAACGCACGTAAAGTACATCCAGACCTGTTGCTCTTATAATTTCCGAATTTCAGGTTCGTATGGTGCACAAACCATTTACGTTTCGTCGCAACTACAAGTTTCTCCGGATCTGTTGACTCATGGTCGTTACCTCCCTGTTATAATACATCCCACAGAACCGCGTCCGGAATAAAAATAATTTCGGGTGGTCACTAGTTTGCTCTGTCATTCTCAACGGTGGATTCGGCGTCCCAAGTGGACGATATACGGCGCTTAATGCTCAACGCAATCATTGACGGTGAGTTATTCATGTCATTACAGCTGCTTTCTGTCCAATTTTCGGACCTGATTATCCACACACTTAGTCTCGTTAGGTCACCGATACTCCGTGTGCCGTAGAAGGCTTGAATTTCGTCGTCGACAGCCAAGTACACGTTCAATGCTTTGCATGGATGCTTGCCCGCGTTGGATTTGTTACTTGTACTGGCATTTTTGACTGCACATAACATTGGGCGGTTGGTTGAAGGTGAAGGATTCAAGGCTGTAGTATTTTACGAACGGCTGGAGTGTCCCGTAGTCGATCTGTCGGTATAATTTATGTGACGCGAATGAAAAGGAAGCGATCAACACCTTTTCTGGTTCACAAGCGACAACAGCGCCCGGAACTTCCTGAGTGACCATCGCCTCGATGGTTTCACTAACGTGTGAACCACTGGTGACACGTATTAGTTCACCTTCTGAGTTGTTCCGTGGCAAGCAGGTGAAGACCACCACTACGCCTGCCAAGTAGTAGGGAGGTCTTGGAGCGCCGTCTCGTAAAGCTCAATCTCGTGACGGTCAAACATGCTGGAAGCCGTACTATTACTACTCGGCGGTGACACACGTTGTATTTCCTCCGCACAGGCAAGTGCCGTGTTGCAAAACACCAGGAGGGAACGCGTACCATGTACAACTCTTGAATGCGCGCAACAGACGACAAACCAGGTCATTAGTCATCGACAATGTGGATCGAGAAAGGTTGCAATCGCTATAGAGGCGCAGTTTCCCAACACTGCTCTCTTTCCTTTGTGACTCCGCCCTCACTTCCAAGACCAGGCAAGACTACTTTCCACGTACCCTTGGAAATGAGTACTCTACGAACTTGATGCTCGATCAGTTCATGAAGCTTCGGGACGTCCTTTAGCATGGCCCGACTACCCATGAGAGACGTAGTTTTCAGACTAAGGGTGAAATCGGGAGGGAGGGAGATCGTTAAAACGGGCTCGGATGAAAAGGGAGTCGGTGGGGCAACAGTAACCTAAGAGAAATTCCATGAGTGGGAAGACGCTGCTGGATGGACGCGTACTCGCCGTTGACTCGAACAAATCCAGGGATATTGTGAGCGAAACGGGTAGCCGTGCGAAGGACGAAATTGGATAGTTGAATAAATAGGCAGTGGAAAGCGAAATTGAGACACTGTCGGCGTAGGACATATGAAATTTGACGGACTGCTGCGTATCAGCACCAGAAAGGGACGTTGTGCAATGTTACTGACGGTTAAAGCACTCGTTTTCTTCTCACTCCTCACAAGACAGGCATTGGACAGCAGTGGGGCTGATTTCCCGAGGTCAACTGCGTGGACGGTAATATGATCCTGGACATAAAGATGGTGTTATTCTGAAAGAATACGATGGAAAGAAGAACTTGGAGCACACAAGGAAACCGCGGGGGCGGATTTGGTTAGCATATACTTCTATTTGAGCCCGTGCTACTTCGTTGCCATCGGATCCTTCAAGTCCGTTTCGTAGTTTCGCCCGGTAGACGTCAGCTACCTGCCAAGACATATAAGCTAGAGCACCACGTGAGGACATAGTGGGTCGACGGACCTGCCGGGCAAGGGAGTTGAACCAATTGGCTGACTCCGCGTCCTCCGGGACGGCATCGATTTCAAGCAGCGGTGGACGTATCCGTGATGAAACGTCTGGCTTCGTGAGTGGATGGAAAATTGAGGTTTCTGATTGGTCGGTTTGGGGAAGAAGGAAAAGGTATTTAAGGACGAGGGCGAGGATGAGGAGGATAGATAACTGCCCGAGAAGAAGACCTTGGGTAAAGGTTGGAGTCAAAGAAAAGATGTAATTGTTACCCATGAAGAGGGCGTGAGGTGGACGTTCACCACGATCATGTCAAATCCGACCGTATTCGTTGCATGGCCCGGTGCTCCTCTCACCAACACCCTCGTCCACACCTCCATCACTGCTCTTGGTCTATCAACATCCATTGTCTCCGTTCTCCCTTCACAACCACCATCGAGCCTCGTCCAATGGGCTAGCTACGACTGCATCGACCATGAGCTCACAGCATCGCATTCGAACCACGTCCTTTCATCATCTTATACAATCAGAAAAGCCCTCATTCGCAAGCATTTCTTATCCCGGTGCATTCGCTCGTATCTTGCTAAGCGCCCCGGGTCATTTCTTGCAAAAGCCATACCCCTCACTTGGGACATCGATATAGCCTATGCCGATGAATTGGATGAAATGTGGGGCGATGAGCTGTGGGACCTCGGCAGCGCGCTTGACACCAACGTTGGTGACATCAATCGGTGGTTCATCCTCAAACCAGGCATGGCGGACAGAGGGATGGGCATCAGGCTTTTCGACAGCAAAGATGCCCTACACAGCGTATTCCAAGAGTTTGATCACGATCTTGACGACGAGGCAGATGAATCAGCTGCGTCCACGTCTATCATAGTTTCTCAGCTGAGGCATTTCGTTCTTCAGGTATCAGTCATGTCGGTGCGGTGGGTATTCCTACACTGAGCGCATATCTGGCAGGAATATGTTTCCACTCCTTTACTTCTCGATCCAAACGAGGTCCCACTGTCGACCACGACCCAGCCATCATACAACCTACGGGGTCACAAAGTCATTTTATTTCTCTCTGTGTCCTCGCCAACTTAAGTAACGTGTCCGACAGTTTCATCTACGGACCTACGTTGTTGCCTCCGGTGCCCTGACAGTATTTTTGTATGAACACATCCTTGCGTTGTTTTCATCCGAACCCTACCACGCACCCGTGCGCTGTGACCCTGAACTGACCATTTCCCTGGCTCCTCATTTGACCAACACTTCTTTGCAAACCCAGCATGGCGAAGAAAATGTGCGCCTTTTGGACGAGTTGATCGGTTGTCATGTGTTATCTGGTGGCAGAGAATCGAGCAGCGTTCCGTTGAACGCCGCGGATGTCGCCATGATCAAACAGCAGATGGCCGATGCTCTCTCAGAGACATTCAGGGCGGTGCTCGACCAACCAATACACTTCCAGGCACGATTTCCAATGTTCTGATCTGTTGCGGTCCTCTTATTTTTGTCTGCAGCCATTACCAAACGCCTTCGAGCTCTATGGCGCAGACTTCCTGGTCTCACATGAGCCATCCGGCTTCCAGGTTAAGTTGTTGGAAATGAACTCTGAACCTGCCATTGAACTCACGGGCCCACGATTGACCTGGATCCTAGAGGATCTATTCAAAGCCATCGGGACTGTATGCATCCGGCCTTTTGTTCAACGGACTATTGGTGGTGCTCCTCTCGTCGGAGAAACCCCCCACAACTTGCGCACATGCCTTGATATCAAAGTTCATGCCTTCCCAACATGATGGCCCAGGGATGGTGTAGAATTATTGTTTTGGTGGAAGGCAAGGTGTGGATGTACATGAATATACATGATGGGCCAGTGTTCCCTGGGGATTTTGAGTATATTGATAAGAATTTGTCAACTTATATAATGGCTGATATCTTTTCTTGTTTTCTCATTTCTGCATCTGAATGTCTCTGCTGGTAACTGCTGATGTGGGGATGACAGTGTTACCTGAATGATTTCACTGTATAAAAGACATGCTTGTGTTTCAAAGCTTTGCAGTGAAAGTCTGGTTAAGTAATACCAATGCACTGGATGATGAAACATTCAAGTTTGATGACCCCTTGCTTGTACATACATATTTTTGATCATCTGTGTCTGGGAGGGAGGCACCAAGTCTGGGAACTATATTGTATGTTATGCATGATGTATAATCCAGTTTCTACAAATACAGTATCTTAGTCTCTGGGAGGCTCTGCCACAATGGACATGTACCTCATGTTGTAGATGTTTCATATGGTCTTGTAGTAAATGGACATGAACATGGACACAGATAGATCCAGATTACTTAATCACATAGATAAAAGGTTATCATGATGCATTGCTGCACCTCAGTCAGAGACTCTGTCTCATACTGAGGTGAGGACCATTGCTAACTTGCACTTGTACTTTACTCATACCTTGTAGTGTATCTTGACACCTCATGGTCCAGATGTTTCAAAGTTTCTGGCACAGTCATCATAGTACCTTTTTCTGCCACCTTTGCCTGTTTTGTCTGATAAATGGCATACACTGAGCAATAAAACTGGTGCAATGTTGGCATCATTCTGATTAATGAGTAAATATCTAGGGAACCATTGACACTATGGCCATAAACCTAGGTATCATTAGATAGCCCTAATCAAGGGCTTTCCAAACATACAGTGACTTCCAAAACTAGTGGCAGTGGAGATATGGCAACAGCAATACCATTGAAAGGGTTTTGTCACTTTTGAAAGGGAACAGGTATTTGGGGTATATTAGTACTTGGCATAGCCCCCCTTTGCCCTGAGCACTGCCTAAATCCTTCTAGGCATGCTTTCAATCAACTTCTAACAATCTGCAACTGGTATACCTTCTTCACTCTATTTAAAGACTTCTTAATTTCTTCAGGGGATGTTCTTGGTTACCAAACCTTCTTTTGAGATAATCCAGTTGTGTTCTAAGGGGTTCAAGTCAGGAGACTGTGCAGGACATACCATGGTCCTAAAATCCTTCTTCTCTGACCATTCCTTGGCCTTTTTGTAGGTATGCTTGGAGTCATTGTCTTGCTGAAAAATGATATTAGAGGGATTGAGACCATCATACTCCAAGGTTTGATGGAGTTCATCCTTCAGAATTTGAAGGTATAGGTCCCCATCAATCCTACCATCAATATTGGTTGCAAATCCAAATCCCTCCCAAGTTATATAGCCCTACATCATGCAAGTTTCTCCACCAAACTCAAGGGTTTGTTCTACCAGTCTATTACTAAGCCCCTCTCCCTGCTTTTTCCATACCCACTTGTGCCCATCGGACCCTAGGCAATTAATTATGATCTCATTAGACCATATTACCTCCTTCCAGTTCTCTATGGTCCAGTCTCTATGAGCATAGGCAAAGTCCAAGCAAGCCTTATAATGCTTGATAGAGAGAAGAGGGGATTTGCACTTGATCACTGCCTTTATACTAGTCTTTTTCAAGTGCTGGCAGATGGTATTTGGAGAGAGAGGTTTATTGATGATAATAGCAAGTGCTTTGGGTACCTGAACAGTGTTTTCAGCCTTGCCAGTAGAGATAATGTATTGAGCATAATGAATGTTGGTAGAGAAAAGTATAGAAGGATGACCACTAGTAGACTTGAAAAGTCCAGAATGCTTCTTAGAATAAAGTCTGGATATGGTTGCAGGGCTGATACCAGTTTGCTTGGCAATAGCTTCACTAGAATGGCCAGCATCAAGCATAGGGAGGATAGTTTTTCATCATTAAGTAAGAGAAAGGGATCTAACTGTGAAATCAAGGAGTGTGTGGGCTTTTTTCAACTTAAATGTGATATTTATATGTATATATTTGTTTGTATAGCCAAACAACATCAATTATACCTTAATTTAGTCAAGATCCTGGTGTCCAGTTCAAAAGTGACAAAACCCTTTTAATGGTATTGCTGTTTTAAATTGGCCATATCTCCACTGCCACTAGACCAAATTACGTGATTCCTAGCTTGACTGGTAGCCAAGAGCAAGTACTATTTTTGGTCTCACCAAACATAAGCGAAATTCCCACCCCTTATTGCGTCACACTTCACACACTACATTTAGTGCAAACATTGAAAGGGTTTTGGAAGTCACTGTATATACATTGCATAGCTAATTCTTACTGTATTAGGAAATATTCCCAGATTCAATGAGAGTACTCATTGCATCAGTTTTGTTGCTGACACCATAAGCTATTAGAATTATATATACACTGAGCAACAAAACTAATGCAATGTTTGCATCATTTTAATTGATGAATGAATATCTAAGGGAACATTGAAGCTATGGCCATAAACCTAAGTATCATTAGATAGCCTTGATCAAGGGCTTTCCAAACATATATACATTGATTAGCTAATTCTTACTGTATCAGGAAATATTCCCAGATTAAATGAGGGTACTCATTGCATTGGTTTTGTTGCTGATATAGTACCTTGAGTGATTAGAATTATACATAGACATAAGATATTACATAAGCAATGGGTCATGTGATGCATAAGAAGTTCAACATAATGTAAATACATCAAAACACAATCACTTTTTCCACTTCCATCATCATGAAATCCCTTTCTCTTAAACAAACTACCCACATTATCTCTTTTCTCCAGTTGGGTCATTCAACCCATCAAATTGCTCAGTCTACTGGTCTCAACCAATCTACCATCAGTAGGCTTCACTCTAAACACTGTCTTGAGCTGCCCAAGTTCTCTGGTGATCATCCATCCATCATTACTCCCATTGACATGCATGATGCTATTTGTCTTATTGGGACTGGGAAGGCTGAATGCTGTCCAGGTCACCAAAACAATCCAGGATGTGAAGAACAAATCCATCTCCCCTCAAACCATTAGAAGACACCTAAAGAAAGCAGATATAAAGGCTGTGGTAAAGAAAAAATGTTCCCTTTTCTTCCAACATCATAGAAGGGAAAGATTGGACTTTGCTTTAAGCCACCAGCATTGGACAATAAAGGACCAGAAGCATGTTATATGGTCTGATGAAACCAAAATTAATTGCATTGGGTCAGATGGAAGGAAATTGGCATGGAAAAAGGTAGGGGAGGATCTAAGTGATAGGTTAGTGCAGGGAACTATTAAGTTTGGAGGAGGATCAGTAATGATGTTGGGTTGTATGACATGGGAAGGAGTTGGATTGGCTTGCAAGATTGATGGTAAGATGGATGCTAACCTTTATGTGCTGATTCTACAGTAGAAAATGAACTCCAACAAACCCTAGTGGATTTTGGGAAATCTTTAGAAGACATTATCTTTCAACAAGATAATGATCTTAAGCATACAAGTAGGAAGGCCAGGGAGTGGTTTGAAGACCATAAATTTGAGGTCATGGTTTGGCTTGCTCAGTCTCCAGACCTTAATCCCATAGAACATCTATGGTTTTTTCTCAAGAGAAGGCTAGTGTTACGCAGACGCATGTCTAGTAACCAAGAGACCTTTGTGGGTGATACTCACGAAGAGACCAGCAACCACTAAGGGGATCAAGGACTAAAGACATGACGACAGTCGTGGACTAGAGGTTCTGAGGGATAGACTGAAGTCTAGACTAGAGGTTCTGAGGGAGAAGCGAAGAGCTTCGACTGAGGGTTCTAGAGGAGAAGCGAGAAGCTTCGACTAAGGGTTCTGGAGACAAGCAGGAGCTTGGGCACTAGAACTAGGCATATATTGTGAAGATCAAGTGTAAAGAGTACGATACATGACAGCGAGGTTTATATAGCGAAGTAGCTACCAAACCAGGAACAATGGAATATGGGGAGACTGGACCGTTGTGAGAGAAACGGTCAGGAGGGGCGCTGTC
>JBBPTR010000089.1:21505-33736 GCA_038094255.1 Porphyrellus aff. niger
ACTCCGTACTTCAAAGATTTCTGGAAACCCGGAAGCCGGGTGAGTCGGTGTCGCTACCAGGGCTACGCAGTTCCAAGCTTTGCGGCAACCAATGGCCTGACATACGTCATACGTGCGTCGCAGAGATGGTAGGCACAATGGGCAGGCGAGATGATAATTTGGCCTACGACACACGTAGCCTGGTGGCGATTCCAGATATACACTAACACTGGTTTCCCAACTTGCGCGAGAGGCACACTGGCAGCTATGCTCGCCGAACATCCGTGCATAACCCAATAGTAATGATGCGACTAGTTTACAACGGGTGAATGAATGTTCTGGGGTAGACTGGGGAAAATCTCTGAAGCGTTCGATCCGACTAGTAGGCCCTTCCTCTCAAAGTTCCAGACTGAGAAGAGGAGGTGCTGTAGCTTTTGACGAGGCCCTGTGGCCCACCGCCCATGATTTGACGGGACGTGGGTGTCGGTCTCCTCCTGCTGACTGTGGAACTGACCGTCGTAGCGGACCCCACCATTGTTCCTTGAGGCACAGTTATGCCACCGCGAATGCGGACCGTGGCACTCCTTGACGTCAAGGTCGCCTTGCGCGAGTTACCCAACCCTCTTGCAGTGGGGCGCAAGGTGGATTTGCGCTTCAAAGGGTCTAACACCCTTTGTCTCTTGGCCTTGGTGCTGTTATCATCGCCACCGACTCCACTTCCGTCCTCGTCCTCACTTGTACTTGAATGAGGAGGATCTCGCATAATGGGAAGCGCTGCAGGTCTTCCGCGCAAGGTAGCATTCCGGGATTGAGATGTCGGGATAGCACTTCGTGCCTTTCCTTGAGAAGCTCCATGAGTACGCTTTTGGCCAGCCAGAGACGAAGATCCAGAGCTCAAAGAGTCTGACGACGTCTTCGTCCGCAAGGATGGAGCGTTATCAGTAGTTGTGAGTGCACTGGTCAAGCTATCGACAGAAGAATATGCACTGAATGGCACAGCTTTGTGGGCACGAAGAGGGGTCCTCAGCGATGCGCCGAAGTCGTCCTCACTTAGACCTGCCTCGCTGCTACACATGCTATCATCAAGAAGGGTATCTTCATCCGGTTGTCGGGTAGAGTCGAAACTCTCTTCGTAGCTAAGAACCCCGGGAGGTATTTTGTTGCTGTTGCTTGAGCCGCGCACGGAGTGGGGGCATCCCTCGTGCACCCTTTCAAGCATCTCACCAAAACCCTGCTCGTCTTCAGGAATAGGCGGGTAGGCGGAGTCAGAAACGAGACAATGGGCGCCGCCCGTCGTCGTGGTAACTGGACTGAGGAGAGACGCTGATGCAGGCAGCGGCGTGGGCGGGTATGCAGATGGAAATGCTGGGTATGTTCTCCACTCAGGTGAGCGGTATTCGGGGGTGGTCCAAAGCGGGTCGACTGTAGAAACGGGCGCCTCATGGCCTGATGCGACATGTGCAGAAGCAGAGGAATACCATGTTTGATGCTCATTTTGCCCAGACAGTGTATGAGAATATCGAGGGGGGTCGTGAAACGGATGTTCACTGTACGCGGGAAGTGACGTAGTAGAAGAGCGTCGGTGAAGAGCGGCTCTGGAGTCGGTGGAAGCGGACGGATGGACGTCTAAACGTTGGTTATCAGAAACACTGCGGATCGCTCCATGACGGCTATGGAGCACGTGAGAAGTGGCACTGTGACTGGCGAGAATAGGAATACTGGAGTGGTTGTTCATGCGCATTGAGCCTCCCGAGTCGGCAGAGTCGACACGCTTGCTGGACGGTGACGTGTCCGGCTTTTCCTCTAACTTCTCGGTGCACCACGAGGGACACCAGGGCGACGAAAGGATATAATCAAGCGGAACTTGCAAGAGGGCGAAAAAGAAATCCCCGATGTCGCGTGTGAGTTCTAGCATTGGATCCACGAATGCAGCGTAAGGTTTAAGGAGGGGGCGGAGAACATGGAGAAACAGTGGTTCTGCACCCTGCGGTAGTGTTAATTCAGCATTGACAGAACACCACCCAATTCCGACGCACTTTGGCACGGGTCAGGACAAGAAAAAGTAAAAAGACTGATTTGATTTCGCTGTAAAACGGGAAGAAGATACCAACAACCCTGTCAAACGTCCTCTCATATACGGCATAGCAGCACTACAAAAATCAGATGAGACCTTGACTTGCGTAATGCGTCTGTTCAGCATTACCCAGATAACCCAAACGGCCAAGCAACCTTTAAGATCCCTCTTTCTCTGGGTTATGGCGCGGGTGCTCGGCTGACCACCCCGCCGTGCAGAGGGAGGAGGTGGCTTCAAAGTCTTGAATGTTTCGTAGACATTCAAGAAAACGACAAAGAACCGAAGGGCGGGGACGACCAAGGGCATGCTGAAAATGGTTCAGCAACGAATGGCAGAGTAGGAGGATGGTAGTGAAAGCAGGAGCGCGTTTGTTCCACTGTTTAGTACGTGTATCGATGAGAACGAGGCAGGCGGTGAAACTGGAAGGTGGCATGCAGGCGGCCAAAACATGGTTACATAATCGGCAATTGAAAAAATATATATGTACGATCAGTGCGACAGTTCTTCAATACTAGAGTACCGATACAACACAAAAAACACGCGGCACCTACCGTGTAATGTATACCGTGCACATTGTCTGCATCAGCGAGATGAACGAGTAGTCGAAATACGAGCTGGAACGACACGAGCATTAAATCAAGCGCCACCCTCACGTGAACGCAAACAAATTATTCCCACACCTTTTCCTCCAGGACCCAATGCCTAAGATACGCACCACGAGAACTAAGAAACCCCCGGAAGGTTTTGAAGACATCGAGAGCGTAGGCGTACTCTCACGAGCATTTTCGGTCGCTCATTTATTACAGGTTCTCGATGATTACGCGAAGAAGATGAGGGACGCTGAGAATGAGTCGCACGAGGGTAAGCGCAAAGCGGAGTCGTTATGGCCCATCATGCGCATCTCGCACACCCGTTCGCGATATATTTACGAGCTTTACTACAAGCGTGAGGCTATCTCCAGGGAGCTGTACGACTGGCTGCTGAAGGAGGGATATGCGGACGCCAAGTGAGCCGCCTCCGCGTGTATGTGGCCCCGACGCTAAACCCGTGTTAGTTTGATTGCCAAGTGGAAGAAAACCGGCTATGAAAAGCTATGTTGTTTGAGGTGCATTCAGACGAAGGTGAATGGGTTCCGTATTCGTTCTGTAATTTCCGGCTGATGAGCGTCTAGGATATGAACTACCAAGGCTCAACATGCATTTGTCGTGTGCCCAAGGCCCAAATTCGTGCGAATACCATAGTGGAGTGTGTACATTGCGGTTCGTCTGAGCATCCATCTTCTTCACTCCGCGGCTAAGTGGTTGAAATGCAGGCTGTCGTGGTTGCAGTTCAGACTCATGAGGAGAACCCTGACTAGGAGTGTTTGTCTACTGCTGTATAACGGATCCTTCCCCTGGTTTATTGACTGGCCCATCTCGGACTTGAACGTGTTACCGCTCGTAGTCCTGCGACCTTTACTCTGATATTTCTCTTGGAAATCATTTGGTGTCTTGGAGTGCAAGGCTTTACGTGTCCCGTATCTAGTGATGCTTGATAACGAAACCAAGTAACTTGCAAACAGCTAGTATATACTTGCTGCCGAGAAGATCACTATGATCATCATGGACACAGAAACTATGTACCTACGTCGGGTCACTTGTACTTTAACGCCGGATGTATTTGAGCGAGCCTCTTTGACGCCACGAAAATACAACAACACCTTGTTCTCGGCTTGTGCTACTGACGTTTCGCCTTTCGAGTTGCTTCGAGTCCTGGCTGAAACTGGCTGGCTTTGTTGCACATCTGCCAGTCGCCACCGTAACGTTGCCTTCACCTCCCATTTTGTCCCGAATTTGGGAATTGTTCTCTTCGCCTTTGTTCACTTCTCCGACCCTGGTGATGCATTCCTCGGTGAGTAGACTTAATATAAGCTCAAGGATGGGATACTTGATGATCTCTCGCTGCCATCAAAGTAAACGATAGCAGCTGGTGAGTCGCATTACCCGTTCCCTCTCCGCTGCCGGGCTGATGGGTGATGGGGGTGCGCGTTCATGCGTTCCAGTATCAGAAACCTCTTATTCCTTCAAAAGTAGTCAAGTCGAGGAAATTGGAATGTCAACTTCCACCAGCCTAAGGAGGCGCCCTCATTGCCACAAGTGTGGGTCGCCAATGCAGGGTCATAGGCGCAAGAACGGGACGTTCGTGTGCCCCGAAGAGACGCACATCTTTACAGAAACTATTTCAAACGTCAGCAAGAATCACTCCACCCCACTTCCTTCACCCCCTGCCTCGCCGGGTGGGTCACCTGCCAGTGTCTCTCCGCCGCTATTCCAGGATTTCGTGCCTGCGCATGAAAAGCCCGTCTTCAAGCCTCCTCCGGGAAAGCGTTGGCATTGGAGGAACCCGAACTGGGTCTCTCCGCCTCGCAAGATGCGCCTATACACCCCTAGCGACGGGGAACACGGATCCCTTACCCCGACTGAACCCGTCACGGAGCCTATCGCGAATGAAATTTATATGTCTCCAAGTGTTATACAAGAAGTGGAAGAAGAGGGAGATCTCTCTGCATCATGGTCCAACAACGTCGACGAACTTGAAGAGGACGTCCATGGGGAAGAGTTGGAGTACCGTCCTCGTCATTCTAATGCGCCATCTCCTCACCGGGGGTCACCCTTCTCTCAGACCTCCGTTACCGATGTTGGCCTTGATGCCGTACTGCGCGCTAGCACACCACTATTCAAAGTCTTCCGTACACCTTTGGAGGACCTCGACGGAGTTAGGCGGACTGCCCGGCGTGAGGGAAAACACGTCGCCGTCATCGACGCCCCGCCTGCTCACCGCGCTGTGGCCAGAGTGCCAACGGATCGAGCGAACGGTACCGTCTGGGTTGTTGTCAGTGATCATATCGAAGACTTGAAGTACGCGATCGATTCTCAGCAAGGAGGCATGCCTGGTACCTTCTTCCCGGAAGAACCGCAAACTAGAGGGATAAGTTTTTTTCAAGTGGCGGTTGCTGGTGTCCTGGGTGGTCTTATGGTTGCGGTTGCACTTGCGTGCTTGTAGTAATTCAGATGGTGCAGGTCCTGTTTCGAAGAATGGGGAAAGGAAAACTGCTGATACTATGCTCCTATGTACTACATGCACTACCACTATTTGTTTTTGTGTATGACAAAGATACTATATGCCTTAGTATGTTTGCTTCAATGGGCGAGCCTCTAGTCCATGCCAACGTTCCAAAACCCAGCCTAACAGTTAGACATACTAGAAGACACAATGAGACTTGCTCCAAACAATGCAGCGAATCGATATGAAGACAGCTACCATGTACACTTTCACTTTCATAATTTATCTCATACAGCCCAGTCATCCAATGTCCCGTATCCAGGTCTGCTTCCCCATCCCCTAGCCATCCTCTCCTCCATTCTTTCCTCTCGACTCCCAATACCAGCCAAACTCCCCGAAGACAGCCCTCCGCGCAGTAAAGTTTTTAACCAGCTACCTCCTCCCTCCTTATCGCTGCCCTTGCCCTGCTTGTCCCTCTTCCTGCTCTTGCGTCCCCTCAACTTTGACGTGCCAGGTTGCGAGGCAGAGTAGGATTCAGGAAGCTCTGCAAAACTGATACGCTTTGGCGTAGACACGCCAGACGAGGGCGTGGTCCCCATCATCCTGGCCACCCCATTCCCAAATGCTTCAGACAGGCTCATCGTGCTCGGTGATGGTGTTGGAGTTGGTGGCACCGAGCGCACCTTCAGGGACGAATGCACCGGAGGCGACGGTGGACGGGTGGACATCGAATGACGACCCTTAGTGTAAAGTCGCGATATGGAAGCTGTAGCCATCGATGTGCCTTGAATTGGAACTGGAGGGGGTGTGATAGGAAGAAAGGCAGGGGCACGACGAAACTTTGAACCCTTACGATGAAGGGTATTAACAGATGTCGGAGAAGGAAGGTCGTCCAGAATTTTACGCAATGATTGAACGGTCCGATAGCCAGTCGGACGATCAGAAGACTCTGACGAAGATGGAGCCTCTTCATCGCCAGGCATCGTAAAGAGTAGTGCCTCTGGGCGAGATCTCGAAGTATGTGCTTGGGTCTCCGATCGACTGCGCTCTGGAGACGAACACACAATTCGCACGGAAGGGGGTGACAATGAATGGTTCGTGCGTCGCATTGTACCCGGTGGACTTGTGGATACATATCGGTCATGAAAGCGCAGTAATCGCGTAGAAGTGCGAGGTGTCGGAGATCCTGAGCGCTTAGCAAGATTCGACAAAAGATGGTACGCTTGAGTGATACTCTCTGATTGAGTTTCAGGTACCATGGATGGAGGTTGTGTCTCCTGCGAGCATGCGGATGAAGAATGGAGAGAGTGCGAGGATCCGGATGCTCGCAATCCCAACGTAGAAGGCAGTGTTATCAACTGTGGATCTGAGGAGGACTCGACGTATTGTGTCAGCGCCCTTGGAGCAGGAGCAACCAGTACGTCACGAGTAGGATGCGAATACCGGAGTTGACAACTGGAAGACCCATCCAACTCCAGAATTGACGGTTTTCTTCGATGTCTTAGGTTGGGTGTTGTGGGCAAACTCCGGCTCACGAGTGCCTCCTCCGAACATGACGTGGAATAACCTCTTCCCTCGTCTCCAAATAATTTATCGATCCCTTCGGATATTTCTTCCAGGTGGTCCATCCACGTTTCGTGAACTCCACTTCTCACCCTAATGCGGGTGAACAAGTTCCGAGCACGCACCTCCAAAACGTGACCGGACCCATTTTCGGAGGACAGAAGGGTGGAAAGGCTGGTCTGCGTGGACATGGTGGAGCGAAGCAACGCGTTAGACATCTCGAGCGCGTGGACGCTGCGTTCAAGCAGGGTGTCAAGCAAAGGATCGGAGGCAGCAGTAGGAGTTCGAATACGTCTGCGAGTGTGTGTGGGCAACCGCCGCGAGGAAGAGTGAACCGGATGGTGTTGTAAATAGACGACACCTTCTTCTTGGTCGCCTTCCGTATCTGCGTCCGCCTCGTCAGCAGTTTCTGGGTAATCGGGCGGCTTGTCGGTGTCTACTTCTGTGGAATGGGGTGAGCCAACAGAGTTGCTCCAACCGGGTGGCGACGAATACTCGGGGAGGGTTTGAACGGTCTCTGAAGACAGTTTTGATGCGGAAAATCGATTGCGAGGAGCTCTACGATATAAGGGGTGGTGACTTGGGCGAACGTAGGTAGAATGCATCATAAGCGGTGCCCTGAGTCGAGTCAAAGCTGCTGTGAGAACCGGCTAACAGCGACAGATACGGTCGGGTCGGAGTCGAGGAAAGGTGCGTATGCACATCCACCTCTGTTCCAATGACTAAGCATGACTCAAGTCACCACTTGATACATAGCAGTCGTCGATCAGAGCTACATACTTCAACAGGATATCGTACGCGAGGTTAAAGAAATCTAGGACGGCAATTCAACATGGTAACTATCGCATCTACCTCCATCTGTGGCGGGAGGGTTGGTCATCTAATGGCAGATTCGAAAGTGCTGATTCTGGACCCGGAAAACTTGCGGAAGAGCTAGATAGGTACTCCTTCGATCGCAATCGGCTCGGGAAGTGAGAATTTGTCAAATGAGCCAGCAATCCTCTCCAAGGCAAACTTGCTCCTGCGATGTAGCATGATACCTGGAAGATAGAATTTCCATGTCGTCCACAAAAACCAACGGCCGTGTCGAGCGAGGGTGGTCTCATAGTCGGCTAAGAATAATCGACTCATCACCACGCATATGCGAAGACATCGTGGGCCATACCTCTCAAGGCCTCTCGCAGATCCAGCCACTTCCTTGTCACATCCGTCAGGATAACGTCGGCCCCCCAACGCACACACTAATCCAGGGCAGTCAAACACATGAGAAGAAAATACCAAATAGCGGCTACTAACTTCCATCATATGCTCTGGCTCGTTCACCGTCCACACCATGAGCTTTTTGCCAGCCGCTCTACACTCCTGGCGAAAACTGGAGAGTAACATGAATATAAACCAGATCAAACAAAGCAAGCCAACACTTACTTAAATCCATCGCTTCCCGCTAATGTAGAGAACGCGATCGAAAATACTTCGACATCGTTCCAGAAGTACTCGCGCGCCAGGGTGGTACTAGTGCCAATGTGCGACCTGCGACAATAAGGTAATCTCGCTTTTGCATATGCTACGAAACGCGGATGCCAAAGTCCAAGTAAGATGCGTGGCGCAAGGTTCGTTTCCCATTCTGGTTGCTGGGAAATGATGGCATGCATTAACCTAAAAAGACGATCCGGATCGTTCTGCACTTTGACGTCGACGTTGAATCTAACATGCCGGTTCTCGGGCTGAAAAAAATAGTCGGACTCATGAGTACATATATGCCGTAAGCAGTATTAGACTTACCCTCATCAGTAGTGCCACAGTCTCGGCAAAGGTTGGTATGGTTTGCTTGGGTTCCTGCTTAGTGCGAAGATGTTCCATACCATCTTGGCCGTACCAGTTCCGTTCTCGAATCAGACCTAGACGCGATTGGTCACTTGTCGAACGTGCTCCGATGGGCGCAAGAAGTACCCTTCGAATCGGTTGTCCTCTCAAGGGCTTCATTTCGCGCACGTTGCAACGTGTTACCGAAAAAGGCAATGAAGATCATTGGGTGCCGCTTACCAGGATCATGGAACATGACCACTACACCATCCGCCGAGACATGGACGTCTGAGACACATGTTACGGGTAAGATGACCAAGGATGGTGACTAAATACCGCTCTCAATGCCTTCAGCCCCATCCTGTATGGCGGCTTCAAAGCTTGCGAGCGTATTCTCGGGGTATGCTGCAGAGGCCTGTAACCAAAAAAATTGACTGGGCCCCCACAACGTGGACACCGAACTACGTACGCCACGATGACCCCAACATTCTAAAGCGGTCTTGGCGAAAAGAACAATGGCCAGAGGGAACGAAACACGTACCTGGTAGAGTTGAAAGTGTCATTGGTATACTCAGCCAACGGCAGGGCGATAGGACGGGAACCCAGACACAGAGAGAAGTAGAAGAATGGGTTGTGGAATCGGAAAGACTACAAACAACTTATATATCTGAGCAAGCGGTGGCTGAGAAATGTCACGGAAAGAATCGCGAGATGGTTGTGCGGGCTACCTCCGCAAGGGAGCCGCTGACCCCTTGATGGAGGGAAAAAGGACGAGGAAGCCACGGAGAAAATCGAAAATGAGTTTGAAGTTGTCGTAACAGACGAGCCGTTGCGAGCGCAAACTCCACAGAGAGTCGAGCGAGGCGGAGGTGATGACACCAGGTTTCCCCCGGATGTATGTCCGTTTGTCACGCGGTCGCGTAATGCGGTACATTCGCAACCCCCTAAGTACGTGCACAGACCGCCGACGTTTGGAGTCCTGGCCAAAACAGGTGGTCCCTCGATTTAAGATTTGAGAATCTGTCATCAAGTGCGACTCGTTCTCGGCGCAGAACACCCTCCTTTCCTTTTAGGCTGGCCTTCCTCCTCTTAAACGGCCATCTTGGAGGTCGACAGGCGATAGCGTGGTGTTCCTAGTGTCATGGTCGATTGTGACGCTGGTCACCTGTCCCCCGCAACACGTTAAAACGTGAAATATACTACTCGTGACTAGTCCAAAGCTGGGTTTTGCAGTGCGATATTCACCCACGTGTCATGTTCCATGCGACGGAGATCCGTTCGTTCGATTTGTCGACATGAAACGTGCGATGCTGCAGCTTACGCAGTACGCACGGGGCTAGTAACACTGCGGGACTCAGACGCGAAGGACATTTCCCCAAACGAGCCTTGTAGTGCAAACTTTTGCAACTCGAGTACTCAAACTTGCAGTCCTCACTTGAAGGTGCCGGTGATCATCGATAACCAGCAAGTTGAGAGTAAGAATTGCTTTATGTAATGACCTTCAATTGTATGCCCGCTCAATTACGTCGCAATGCTAGCGACCAAATTTCAGGGGTATCAAACCTAACGGACAGGACCATTGCCGAGGACGTCAATGGATTGGTCTTCTGATATGAACCACCCCCTCGTCGTCCGTCTCCCCATATTCGCTCACACTTCCATCTGGCCGCAGGCTTTGGACGGACCTGGACGGTTCACTTGCTTCGCTGGGCGTCTCTTCGCTAGGGGTTGCTGGAATGCTAGGAACGACATCCTCCGTTGTGACCAGACCAGAGGGTATCTCAGCGGACGGTGGTTCTGGTGTGGATTCGTATACATCTTTCGATTCGTCGTCTTCGCTCGTTACCTTGACAGAAAGGTCATGTAGAGTGGTGAGCATCTGCTCTCGTGTGTTTATCGCAAGGTCGGCGACATCCGTCACGGTCAAACCAACCGTATGAATCGGTGGAAGTACTGTCGTCATTTGTATTGATCAATAAGGTCTCGCGCAGTCCAACAAGTCCAAACTGACTGACCTCGGATCTTGATAACTCCTGCACCGAATACACCCTTATGGTACAATCGCCAGTAGTTCTCACAAACAACGGGTACGACCGGTAGACCAGCCTGGACGGCAAGGTGGAAGGCGCCCTTTTTGAACGGCAACAAGGTTGGCACTTCTTCCATGTGCCGTGTCCCTTCTGGGTACATTATCAAGGAAATACCTTCCCGCTTCATCTCCTCTCCGGCAGCTTCCAAAGATTTGTGCGCTCTTGTGCTGTTTCCGCGATCAATAAAAATCGCACCGGACATGTACATCCAAGGACCGAGAGGCGTCCATTGGAGCTCTCGCTTAGCGATGATGGATGACTTTGGAGGAACCAGTCTGTATGGACGCCAACCAACATGGATCAGACCGAACCTGGCTAAGAAGCGACAACGGAAAACAACAGAAGGTGCTGACCTTCCCAGGCATAAAACATCAAGCATGCTCTGGTGATTCCCAACCAAGACAGCAGGTCGCGTTTGCAGGTGTTCCTCCCCTTCTATTTCCACCTCTACTTCGAGTACACGACTGACCAAATTATAGAAGGTCCGTGCGACGAGATAGTTGACATCGTATCGGCGACCCACGAGGGTCATGCCGACCGCCAAGACGATGCCCCATGTTGATACGACGACGAGGCTGCCTAGAAAGACGCTGGTTCTCCAGTAATAACGACCGACTGGGGATGTATTCGCGATGGAACGGAATAAGAGAACTGGAAGAGAGATGTAGGCCAAGGGCTTCACAACTGAAGCAAGGAAAGACATCTAGTGAATTGTCTGTGGTTAAGAAAGTGATTCCTTGATGAAGGATTTATTACGCACGCTAGGCCCAGCAGCGTGCCGCAGGTCTTGTTGGCTCGTGGGGAGAGAGGTGGGAAAATGGGCATGTCGAGTCACACAGCCAGGCCACTGCTCACCGAGTGTCCAGATTGCTCCAAAACACATCACGCAGGGAGTATTATGTCGAGGGTAATTCTACTCTACTTGGTGCTGTTGGCTACGTCTTACTTCGCGAGGATTTCCGGCGGGGCTCCTCGCTTGCCAAAGAGCCAGAAGCTGGCACCTTTCTTTTCCTCCCCCGCTTCGTGTTTGCCTCATGTACCACTGGTTCCCCCGACTCTTTCGCGGCATCACCATCCTCGTGCTGTCGTGGATGCGTCGTCGACTGGTCGTCTGTGGTCGTCCGTGCTGAATCTGCGCGGAAACGAGCTTTCGTCCGTTTCTTTTCGAAAGACATCTCGTCCCAACCACCTTGATCAGCCAACATTTGGATGATATTGCAACATTTTGCAGACACCGTTTGCACGCTGAGGCGCCCACGAGTGATTAAGGGCATGGCTTCGAGATGTCGGATTCAGGAACCTGCTGGTAACGAACCGCAGAACATAGATGGATACCTTTGATCGCATTGATGCCATCTTCCCCCACATAATTGACCGCTTCCGGAGGCGCGGCAGAGGGAAGATCAGCAAGGTGACGAAGCAGAGATAGCGGGACAAAATGCCGTGCCCGTGATACAAACTTTGCATCCACCATGAACCACTTCGGGTTGTCTTTGTCCGATTTCTGGCGACAGCGAGGTAGTGAGTGACTGCAAAAGCACGACTAATAAATGCAACCCTCTCACACCATCGAAATATGGATGCGCACTGACCAGTATGGTTATTTCTCGCAAGTTAAAGCGCGTAAACACGCACCTGTCCCATGCGGTGTCTGTTTAGTAGTTCATCAGTCGATGACAG
>JBBPTR010000091.1:0-34568 GCA_038094255.1 Porphyrellus aff. niger
ACACAGATGCTAGAAGCTCAAGCAGCTTTGCTCTACCAAGAGACAGATATGCTGCTGGACTACTACCTGATGGGATACTCACTGGCCACTAACCATCCAGACTCACTTCTCCCAGATCCAGATCTCTAGGTAGATCCAACTCTGCATGCCATAGGATAACTTGATGTGGATGTGGGAATGGTATCTTGGCATGGTGCCTTGGCAGGTGCCACCATCAACTGCAGATGCCACTGATGCTCCACTACTTCACTATTTAATTTCCATATTTCTCATCTTACTCAGACAGGACACCCCAGGGATGCCCCAGGGATTTCACCATGCTTACTTTCCTCTTATGGACATTTATCTTTCCTAAGGTACTCTCTCACGTACCTCATGATCCACTTATCCCACACTATATAAAGATGCCCATACGTACTCTGTAACTCTAAGTTAGTTCTATGCAATCTTACATGGTGACTAGCAACCACCTTGTGGAGCCTTAGCTCAGGTGGGACCCTTACTTGTTGAACTCTCTCTCTGTTCCCGATCCCTTACCCAGATACATGGAACCTCTTTTGTTGTTCAACCAGAGACTGGCTAGAGTCTCTATATGGGTGATTGCCTATACAATTGATTCTATACCATTACCTTGTGTTATGTAGGTGTGAGTCTAGTAACCAAGGGACCTTCATGGGTGATACTCATGAAGAGACCAATGACCGCAAAGGGGAATCAAGGACAAAGGGAGCAATCAACAGTTGCTGACTAGAGGGACTGAGAGACAGACCAAAGTCTGAGACTAAGGGACTGAGGGAGAAGCAAAGCTTCAACTGAGGGACTTAAGACAAGCGAAAGCTTGGTCACAAGAGCCACATAGATTGTGTAGATCAAGTGTAAAGACTACAATACAAGGCAGCGAGGTTTATATACCCAGATAGCTACTAAACAGTGGACAAAATGGAAAACTAGACCATTGTGAGAGAAATGATCAGGAGAGATGCTGTCCATGCAGAAGTGAAACTTGTATCAAAGGAGTGACCATATGGTCAGGAATGGTTACCTTGTGGTGGTGATAAAGAAGAGTGGAAATGGAACACTGCTAAGGGGAGTCAATGGGGACAATAGAGAATACCAGATCTAGAAGAAGGAAAAAGGAATAGGGTGAGTCATATAGATGGAGTCTGGGAAGGACTTCCATGTTGCAAGGGATGGAAATAAAGAGGATGAAATGATGAATGAGGAAAATTGCTCTTATGCAGTAGAGGTTGTTGTGTCTCTTTGTGAGTACCACCCTCAAGCCTGGAAGACAAGGAGGTTAGTTTCCAGAGGTTATCATTAGCCATTGCATTAGCATAACAGTCAACCTTACTGACATCACCTTAAACTGTCATATTGCCTCTGCCTCCCAGGGTGATCCATTTATCCTCCAATAGCTCCAGGCCATTAATGACAACATCCCACTGGCCTTCTGCTCTTACCTTGCAGACTGGCAACACCATGATGGTGTCCTCATTTACCAAGGGCATATCTACAATATATTTCTCCCATGAGTACCCTGTGCCACAACATCCTCTACCATTGCCATGACCATGACACTGCCAGCCATCCTAGCTTTCTCAACACCCATCAACTAGTCACAGTGTACTTCTGGTGGCCTGGCTTGGCCCAATATGTCTGCTCTTACATTTCCAGCTATGCCATCTGCTAGTAAAATAAATCCAATACTCACCCCACCATTGCCCTGCTTACTCCCATTAAATCCACATGCATACATCTCTTCTAGCAGATCTCCTGTGATCTCATCACTGATCTTCCTCCCTTCATGTGCTTCAACTCTCTCTTGGTCATGGTAGACCATGGCCTTACTAAGGGGGTAATTCTCTGCCCCACCAAGAAATCCATCACTGCTGTTATGATTCTTTCCCTGTATTCTCACTAGTTGCTGGTTTGACTCTTGCCATAGACACTATTTCTTTTTCTTTTGTGCTGACTCATTCCAATTCCATAGTATTCCTCACTCCTCCATTTGCTTCATCAGCACTTCCTTCCATCAAATTCCTTCACATTCCATTGTACTCTATAGTCATCACTTTTAGTCATGCTTCATCATTTTCTTTGTCATGGAATATTCTTTCAGATTTCATGACCTTCCATAGCTAGGGTATATAAGCCTCGCCACTTGCCTGTACATACCCTAGACTTGTTCTCCTTGCCAATCTACTTGATTGTCCTCCTTGACCAGCTAGCATCACTAGCACCCCTCCACAAGTCTCCATCCTACTCTTGAGTGGATGCTCCTTGACCACATCTGCTAGATGGCCCTAGCAAGTCAACAAATCCTTGTTCCACAAGGCTACCTCTGTCCCTACCTGGTGTAAGATATAAAAAAGGGGATATCCTTGACTACCGGATGGATCCAGCTAGTTAGGGAAAGAAATAAAAGTGACAAGGTTGCAAGGTGAAGGTGATGAGGTTTTTGAACTGACAGACAATAATTTGATGGAAGAAAAGCTAAATGTTATGATCCTGTGTACAACTAGTTTATAGTCTGGGCATTTTCCCAGGACTTGAACAAGATGTGAATCTCAGAAAGAAAAGGATAGATCCTATCATAACACGAGCTAATCTGCTGTTGGCAGCAGAGACAAACTGAATAAAGATGGCTCAGATATGTGGCATGTGGGTGAGATCTATGTATAAAGAAAAATGAACAGTCTGGAGGTTCTTGTTATGCAGACACAAGTCTAGTAACCAAGTGACCTTCGAGGGTGATACTCACGAAGAGACCAATGACCTCAAAAGGAGATCAAGGGCTAGGGTACAACAATCGGTCGTGAACTAGAGAATCTAGAGAACAGACCGTAGTCTGGACTAAGGGGACTGAGGGAGAAGCAAAGCTTCGACTGAGAGACTAGAGGCAAGCAAGAGCTTGGGTACAAGACCTAGCGTGTATTGCGAAGATCAAGTATGAAGTATACTATACAAGGCAGCAAGGTTTATATAGCTAAGAGACTACTAAACTGGGAACAATGGAGGAAGGGGAAACTAGACTGTTGTGAGAGAAGCGGTCAGGAGGGGCGCTGTCCATGTGGAAGTGAAACTCATATCAAAAGGTGACCATATGGTCAGGGATGGTTACCATGTGGTGGCAGAAGAGAGGAGTGGAAATGAAACATTGCTATGGGAAAGGAAGGAGCAGACCAGGTGGTCAGGAACATTACCTTGTGATGGTTGGAGCGAAGAGCAGAAGAGAACATCACTAGGGGAGATCAAGGAAGACAATAGTGAATGGAGAATGGAGAAAAACGAGGATGGAACTGTATATGTCATATTGGAACAGTCCTGGGAGGACCTCTACATCGCAGGAAACAAGAAGTAATACGAGGTTGGGAAAGAGGGAGAAAATTGTAACAGTTCTGGTCTAAAATCCTCAAGGTTGTCTTCATAACTAAGTAGGATTTTTGATTGGTTGAACAAAAAGATAAAGGAAAAGAAATAAATGAAAAGGTAAGAAAGGAATGAGAAGGAACAGGTCTGAAGGAAGAGGTGAATAGATTAGTCCAGACATGAATAGAATGGATATGTACACAAGGGGACTGGACAGACTTAGATTAACATGGGAAATGAAGTGGGTTGCAAGGGAACTTGACAGGTATCTATGTCTATTGGAAAATATGGTGTATTGTAACATAGAGAGCGACAAGCTCCTATACTGGGCCAGTCATAACAACTGCTGAAGGTGTTACTGCACTCTTTTTCCACAAGGTCTTTCTCTGATTTGTCTTCTATGACAAGATCATCTTTGACTGAGGCCTTCAATTCACCTCTTCCTTTGCCAAAGAACTTGGCAAAATCCTAAACTATGACCAACCTAGCCCTCTCCACCATGTACCATCCCCAAATGGATAGTAAAACAGAGTGTGTCAACCAAGAAGTCAAAACATATCTACAGATCTTCTACAGCAACAACCCTACCTCATGGTCTGAGAAGATCTCTCATGCCAAATTCACCCACAATTACCACCATTATTCCATCACAGGGCAATCTCTGTTCTTTCTCATGATGGGCTTTGAACCCCATGTCTGTTACAATTTGCCCCTGCACTATGGGTTAATCTTTTTCAACATGGATACTAGGGTCAGACAACTACTCAATCTTCTTCTCTACAGATGACCAACGATGGGATGGAGAGACAACTCAACTCTTAGAGATGCAGGAGGCGGAACTCTACAAGGAGATGGATACACTGCTGGACTACTATCCGAAGGGATACTTGCTGGCCACCAACCATCCTGACTCACTCCTCCCAGATCCAGATCTTTGGGTGGACCCCACTCTCACATGCTGCAGGACTACCTAGTCTAGACATGGGAACAGTACCTTGGCACAGTACCTTGGCAGGTGCCACCATCATGCCACCATCAGCTGTGGATGCCACTGATGCACCACCGCTCCACCATTTCATATGCTGAGTTCCATTCTATTTCATTTCTGTTCCTTGCTTTATCAGCAAGCTCTATTTATATCTTTTGCTTTATCAGCCAGTTCTATTTATATTTCTTGTCTTACTCAGATAGGATACCCCAGGGATATCCTAGGGATTCCCCTATGCTTCCTTTCTTCTTATGGATGTTTACCTCTCCTAAAGTGTTCTCTCACACACTTTATACTCTGCTCCCACACAGTATTTATAGCGCCCATTTCATACCCTATAACTCTAAGTTAGTTCTATGCAATCTTACATGGTGACTATATGACTGCCTAAGAAAACTTCTCAGTTTCATAGGCAAGACCTTTGCTCCTCAAACTCTATCTGTTCCCAATTCCTTACCTGAATACATGGAACCCCTTTTCTTCGAGTAGAGCCTGTCCTCAAGGGAGGAACCACCAATCCTAGTCCAGAGGGACATACTGTAGCCCTTGTTCTTTGCATAGTAGAGGTTGTTGTGTCTCTTTGTGAGTACCACCCTCAAACTGGAGACAAGGAAGTTAGCTTCTCGAGGTTATCATTAGCCATTGCATTAGGATAACAATGTCCTTCCTTCTGTTCTTCCCTGTTGGATCTTCTGGCAGTTGATTCTCACCTTAAAGCTATTACAATTCACCTCCATTCTATGGGCAACACTTCACAATGGCAACTGGGACCAGAAGACTTTGATTCAACTTTTCTTACTTATAAGGAACAATGGGACAGAGAGACTCTGCAGATGCTAGAGGCTTAGGCAGCCACCCTCTACCAAGAGATAGATAGGCTACTGGACTACTACCCAATGGGTTACTCACTTGCCACTAACCATCCTGACTTGCTTTTCCCAGATCCAGATCTCTGGGTAGATCCAACTCTTGTATACTGCAGGACAACCTAATGTGGATGTGGGAATGGTACCTTGGCAGATGCCACCATCAAGCACCACCATCACTGTGGATGCCACTGATGCTCTACCACTCCACTATTTCCAATGGCTGAGTTTCATTCTATTTAATTTCCATTCCTTTCTTCATCAGCAAGTTCTATTTATGTTTGCTCTCTTATTGTGATTGGCCCAATACTTATTTATCTCTGATAGCTATTTTCAATAACTGGTGAGACCTGTTATGCTTTCCCTAATAGACCTTGGTCTGTGCACACTTCCTTTACATATAAATATGGCATCACTTTGTACCCTGTAACTCTAAGTTAGTTCTACGCAATCTTACATGGTGACTAGAAACCATCCTAGGGAGCCTAGCTTGGATGAGACCCTTGCTCATTGAACTCTATCTCTATTCTTGATCCCTTACCTGGATATGTGGGACCTCTTTTGTCATTCAACCAATGCAATATAGGCTAGAGTCCCATCCTTGGGTGACTGCCTATTGATCCTATACCATCCCCTTGCTTTTACACAGTAGAGGTTGTTGTGTCTCTTTGTGAGTACCACCCTCAAGCCTGGAAGACAAGAAGGTTAGTTTCTGGAGATTATCATTAGCCATTGCATTAGCATAACAAAAGCCCTTTCTGCAGCAAGGGAAGAAGCACTAGCTGCCCACAAACTCACATGACAAACCATGGCAGCCTATTCTTGCCATAGCTTTTTCCCATTTCACCTTGGAGATAAGATCTGGCTAGAAGCCCAAAACCTGAAGCACTCCATCCTTAACCACAAATTTGCCCCAAAATGTAAAGGACCTTTTACCATCATGAAGGTCTTATCTCCCATCATCTACCAACTCTACCTCCTGAAGACCTGGAAAATATATCCAGTCTTCCATGCATCCCTCTTATTACCCTATTGTGAAAATGCTATCCACAGATGGAACTTCCTGTCTCTGCCACTGGACCTAATAGAAGGTGAAGAAGAATATGAAATTGAAAAGATCCTACACCACTGCCAACCTCTGACAGCTCACATGTTCCTGATCTGATGGAAGGGTTACTCATCTGAAGACGACTCATGGATTCCAGAGTGGAACTTGAAATGTGTCAAGGACACCCTAAACACTTATAAAAAGCTCCACTCCCTTCATACCCCTCCCTCATCTGCTTCACCAGCAGATAAACCCAATTGTCATTGCAGATAACCAGTATGTCTTCCAAAACTTTCTTCTCCACCACCACCTCCATCATCTACTTCTCTGAGAAAGAGGCTCTTGCCACCACCTTCACCATAAACAATGTACCTTCTGGTGCACTCCTCCCCTTTTGCCACTGATGATCCCCTTGCCATTTCCATAGGCTCCAGCACTAAAGAAGAAGTAGAACACATCTTTACCCATGCCAATGCTTAACACACAGCTCCCATCTCTTCCCCTAACCTTCTCCTACCTTCCACTTCTTTGTTCCCATCTTCCCTTCCCTTGTTAAAACCAAAGAAGACTACATTCTAACCATCAACATTCCCAACTTAGTACTTCCACCACAAATCCATGTTGATAGAGAAAACAGTACCCTGTCCCCCAGACTACCCTCCAGCTCCCTCTGAACTGGACATCCCCTCTCCTATCAAATTAGTTGAACTCCCTATCTATTCCCATTACCTTTGCAGGAACTACCCCCCAGCCCATTATAGCATCTTTTCCCAGCAGCATATCCTTGATCCCTGCCTGTATACCTCCATCAATGCCCACATCAATGTAGATTCACCATATGATGCTCTCTACCAGATGACCCACTAGATCCAATGACTCAATTGCTTCCTCCCAATCTCATCCAGATATACCACCAATGCCCAAGTATATATTTTTGGTTGCATCCTTAGAAAAATCACCATGGACATCCACATTCACCTTGGGCAACTATACCATCAACTGGAATTTGGTAAAATTCCTTCCATAGCTAGGGTATATAAGCCTTATCACTTGCCTGTACATACCATAGACTTGTTCTTCTTGCAATACCACCTTGCAGCCTCCTTTACCTTGCTAGTCTGCTAGCATCCTTCTGTGAAGTCTCCATCCTGCTCTTGAGTGGATGCTCCTTGATCACCTCTGCTAGGTGGCCCTAGCATGTTAACAAACCTCAGTCCTTGTTCAGCAAGACTACTTCTGTCCCCACCCAGGCCAGTCATAACAGTGACCTAGCATCCATCAACCCCTTTTCTCTGCATCCCCAATTCAATATCAAGGCTACTGACTTCATGAATGAGGCTATCATGGAGTGACATTACAAGGGTCTAGTAATTCCAGTTGGTAAGTAACTTGGTGCTTACAGACACTTGCATCAATGACATGCTACCTCCAAAGGATGGTGGCCCAACTATTGAGATGGTATCACAAAACTGGTGAGTCTCCCTCCATGGCAAATATTTATTTTTCTTACGCGTTTTAGCTCTGGGAAGACATCAGTAATTGGCACTCCACCCTTAGAAAGAAAGCCCACATCTTCATTCAAGAGTGCTACCACTAGGACTCATAGAACTGACACCTAGTCAACTCTAACATGGTGAAGATGCTTATCAATGGGGATGCATTCTTGAAGGCTTGGGTAGATGAAAATATAAGTATAGAACTTTAAAAGGGATGTCACTAACATCAATCCTACCAGGGGCATACAAATAATCTCATGCACCCTGCTCTTTCTGGTCTTCTATACTGGCCCACTCTCAGTAGGCAACCTGTTCCCAGAGGTTTTCATGTAAGAGATACCATGCCCTCCTGTCACACTTGCTGTGACTGCAGTATGTCATCGTGCGATCAGGGAAATTTTATCTAGTGTGGCAACAGATCAAGTGTGCATTAGATGAGATTGTCACTGAAGACAAGGATGTCATGTTCAAGTGTGACATCTATGCAGATATTTATGTTGATATTCTTGGCCTTATGTCAAAGTGCAACATGTTCCCCATCCATAAGGCTAAGACAAAGGCACTCTGTACACATTAGGCAAAGATTAGGAGGTGAGCTTTCTGCATGTGACAAGAGCCTAGCTAACAATTGCACCATTAGAAATGGTAACATGGCAGGGACTGTGACTGGGTTTGATGTAGATCTTGATTAGTGTATTCCATATCTGACCTACAATCCATGCTGTGTTTGTCTTAGAACAGTCTGTGGTACTCTGTCCCATGCTATTCAATTGCAATTTGAACTGCATTTAGCTTATTTAGCTGGACCAAAGTGAACTGCCACAGCTTGGTGTATCTTGGACAGAGTTGTCTAGTTAGGTACCTTTCTAGAGGTAGCTGGGTGCTGGCCAGCTCTAGCCTGTCTGGCTAGTCTGGCCAAGTGGAAGGTTAGTTCACTGATCCCTATATGTGGCCAGAGCTAGCCAGCACCCAGCTACTTCTAGAAAGGTACCTAGCTGCACAGCTCTATCTAAGATGTACCAGGCTGGGATAGTTAATTTTGCACTAGCTAAATAAACAAAATGCACCAAATTGCAACATCAAGTGACATAGAACAGAGTACAATGGACTATGGTAAGATAAATAAAGTGTGCTGGATATGGAATAAATCACTGTGGGGCATAACTGAGATCTACTATAAACCTGGTTATAGTTCCTGTTACATTGCCATTGTTATGCTAACACAGCAGATAGCAATAACTCTCAGAAGCTAACAGCATACTCTATTCTGGCAATTACCCAGTGAAGAGACTCTAGCCACTTGCTGATAGCTAAAGGCTTCCAAGAGTGGTTGCTAGTCACCATGTTATGACTGGCCTGGGTAGGGACAGAAGTAGCCTTGCAGAACAAGGGTTTGTTAACTTGCTAGGGCCACCTAGCAGAGGTGATCCAGGAGTGTCTACTCAAGAGTAGGATGGAGACTCACAGAGGGTGCTAGTGATGCTAGCTGGTCAAGAGGATAATCAAGTAGATTGGCAAGGAGAACAAGTCTGGGGTATGTATAGGCAAGCAGTGAGGCTTATATACCCTGGCTATGGAAGGTCATGGAATCTGAAGGAATATTCCATGACAAAGAAAATGATGAAGCATAACTAAAAGTGATGACTATAGGATATGAGAGAATATAAAGGAATTTGATGGGAGGAAATGCTGATGAAGCAAATGGAATAGTAAGGAATACTATGGAATGGAGATGAGTCAGTATAGAAGAAAAGAAATAGTGTCCTAGGCAAGAGTTGAACTTGTAACTAGTAGTAGTACAAGGAAAGAATTGTAACATTATCCCCTTAGTAGACTGAAATTCCCATAAAGTGCATTAGTGACCAGGGGAGCCTGTCATGTTGGTGTAGGCAATGTCATTGTAGATATTATCCCTTGGGGAGAGAAAACGAGAGCATGAGCAATAGGTGTAGGGAGTATGAGGAGCATTTGGTGAGGAAATAGGAATGGGCTGAGAGGGACCAGGTGGTGGTGATGATGGTGAGAGTGAGTAGAATTGGATGAGGAGGAAGAGTTTTGGTGGTTTTGGTAGTGTTTGAGAGGGCAGGCCCATTCCTCATGGCTGGGAGCCATGCAGAGACAATGTGGGCATTGGCAGTCTGGACAGTTGACCTTAAAGTATCCAGGATGGCAGCAGTGAAAGCAGGCAGCAGCATATTCCAGATGAGAAGGTGGCAATGTAGTAGGCCAGGGGTGCTAGAGGACAGATGGTGAGACAGCCATGGCACAGCCAATAGAAGGGACCCTGAAGACTTCCATGGTATAACGGTTGATGTTGGCAAGGAATTTCCCAAATTCAAGCTGGTGATAAAGTTGCCCCAGGTGGATGTGGATGTCTACAGTGATTTCCCAAAGGATGGTTTCAGAGATGTGCACCTGAGCATTCAAGGTATGCCTAGAGGGGATTGGGAGGAAATGGTTTAACCATTGGATTTTGTGGGTCATTCGGTAAAGGATATCATAGGGGGAGTTAGCATCAACATGGGCATTGATTGCCATATAGAGTCAAGTGTTGAGGATATGCTGCTGGGTGAATAGGCTGTAATTGGCCAGGGAGTAGTCTCCATGGAGATGGTGGGAATAAATGGGGAGGTCTACAGATTCAATGGGAGAAGGAGCACTAGATTTAGAAGGATCAGGAGAAGGGATTCTGGGAGATGAAGTGCCATTTTCCCCATCTATAGGAATGTGTGGGGGAATGACAAGGTCTAGGATGTCCCTAGTGGGGATGTAGTTGTCCTTGGTATTGGCTAGAGTGGAGGAGTGCAGAGAGGACAGGGAGGACAATGAGAATGGTGGCAGAAGGCCAGGGGCCTCTTGCCAAGCATTGGCTTAGGTGAAGATATGCTCAACCTTCTCCTTGGTGCTAGAGCCAATGGAGATGGTGAGGGGGTCATCAGTGATAAAAGGAGAGAAGCAAGGTGGGAGGTGAAGGAAATTGTTTATGGTGAAGGTAGTAGCAAGGGCTTCCTCCTTAGGAATAGATGATGGAGGAGGTGGCAGAGAAGAATGTGTTGAAAGGGGAGGACATTGTTACTTGTGGTGATGAGTGGGTTTATCTGCTGGTGAAGTGGATGAGAGGGAGATATGCAGGGAGTGGAGCCTTTTATAAGCATCCAAGGTGTCCTTGGCATTTTTCAAGTTCTACTCTGGTACCCACAAGTTATCTTCTGACAAGTAGCCCTTCCATCAGATCAGGAACATGCAGGCTGACAGAGGTCTGCAGTGGCATAGGATACATTCAATTTCATATTCTTCTTCACCTTCTATTAAATCAGGTGACAGCAAAGGGAAGTTCCAGCCATGGATGGTATTCTCATGATAAGGAGATAAGAGGGAGATATGGAAGACCGGATATATTTTCCAGGTCTTTGGGAGGCAGAGTTGGTAAGTGATGGGAGATAGGTCCTTTATGATTGTAAAAGGTTCTTTGCATTTTGGGGCAAACTTGGGGTTAGCAATGGATCACTTCAAGTTCTGGGCTTCTAGCCAAACTTTATCTCCAAGAGCAAGTGGAGAGAATCCATGGCAAGAGCAGGCAGCTATGGTTTAAAGGACAAGTTCATGAGCAGCTAGTGCTTCTTCTCATGCTACAGAGAGGTCCTTGAGGCGAGAATCAACTGCTGGGAAATTTGAGGGAGGAAGAACAGAGGGAAGAGTATAGGGTTTGAAGCCCATCATAAGAAAGAACAGGAATTGCCTGGTGACTGAGTGGGATTGGTGATTATGAGTGAATTCTGTGTAGGAGATTTTTTCTGACCAGGAAGCCAGGTTATTGCTATGGAAGATTTATAGGTAGGTTTTGACTTTCTGGTTGACTCATTCAGTCTTACTGTCTGTTTGTGGATGATATGTGGTAGAGAGGGCAAGGTCATAGTTGAGGATCCTTCCAAGTTCTTGTGCAAAGGATAAAGCAGATGGGGGACCACAATCCGAGATTATTTTGGAACAGAGAATTACCCCCTTAGTAAGGCCGTGGTCTACCATGACTAAGAGAGAATTGAAGCTTGCAGATAAAGTGAGGTCAATGATAAGATTGCAGAAAATCTGTTGGAAAGGGCATGTGCTGGTGGATTTAATGGGGGTAAGCAGGGTGACAGTTGGGTGGGTATTGGTTTTGTTCTGCTGGCAAGTGGTGTAGCCAGTGATATAAGAACAGACATACTAGGCAAGGCCTGGCCACCAGAAGTCTGCAGTGACAGGTTGTCTAGTTTTAAGGAAACTAGGGTGGCCAGCAGTGTTGTGGTTGTGGTAGCAGCAAAGGATGTTATGGTGAAGGGTACCTGAGGGGGGAATATAGATGTGGCCCTGATAGATAAGAATGCTATTGTGATGCTGCTAGTTGGTGAGGCAGGAGCAGAAGGCTGGGGGAATATTCCCATCAATTGCCTGGAGTTAGTGAAGTACAAGGGGATCATTGTGGGAGATGAAGACAATGTGGTAGTTAAGGGTAATGTCAATGAGGTTGACAAAGAGAAAGTGGGAGAGTGCCACAGTGCCTTCTGTTTCAGGAGAGGAGGCTGCATGGTCAATGTGGCAGGAAAGAACATCTGGTGCACTGAGGAGTTTGCCAGGACATGGACTGATTTTAGGTTGAAGTCCACAAGGTCAAGGAGCCATCATGCCTGGCTGTGATTAAGGTACTGTAGCTTGTGGAAGTGGGTTAAGTTTTTGTGGTCTGTAAAGAACTGAACCAGGAAGGTGGAGCTATGGAGGTAGTGGTGCCATGCCTTGAGAGTGCGGATGATGGCCAAGAGTTCTTGGTCATAGATGTTATAGTTCTTTTCTGTGGGGGAGAAGGACTGGGAGAGATATAAACAGGGATGCCAGTCCCATTCTCATCAGTCTGAAGGATGACCCCTCCAGAGGCAAAGGTAGAGGCATTAGTGGCTATGGTAAAGGGTTTTGCTGGATTGGGAAGGTGGAGAATAGGCTTGGAGAGGAATAACATCTTCAGCTCTTGGAATGTGTTCTCTTGGGCAGAGGTCCAAATCCAGATGGTAGACTTCTTGGTCAGGTCTAGGAGGGGTTATGTGATAGTAGTGTAATTGGGAATGAAGTGATGGTAGAAGTTGGTGAAGCCAAGGAATGAGCAAACATCTTTGACGGATAAGGGAGTGGGCCAATGTGTAATTCTGTCAAGTTTTACTGGGTCCATGGCCAGTTCTCCCAGTTTGACTATCATTCCTAGATACTCCACAGAGTTGGCTACAAAGGTGCATTTTTCAAGCTTCAGGTGGAGATCAAGTTCTTGCATGTACTGCAAGACTCATTTTGTTTGTTCCTCATGGGTGGCAATATTAGGAGAGAAGATAAGGAGATCATCCATGTAGATAATAAGCCATCCTTTGGTGATAAGGTTGTGAAATGAGTCATTCATGAAGCATTAAAAGGTGGCTGGGGAGTTAGACATGCTGAAGAACATGATGTTGGCCTCAAATAACCCTTTATGAGTAATGAAGGCAGCCTTCCATTGATGGCTATTGATGTGCATGTTGTTGTATCCCCATCATACATTGAACTTGATAAAGACATTGGCTCCTTTTAGCTTGTCGACAAGATCAGAGATAAGCAGGAGGAGGTAAGCATCTTGGATGGTGTGCTCATTGATGTAATGGTAGTCTTGGCATGGGCAGAGCTTTCTGTCTTTCTTTTTAATGAAGAAGAACAGGGAGGCTTGCAGGGAGTTTGAGGGGCAAATTTTCTGGGTGTTGAGGTTTTCCTTAAGGAACTCCTCCATGGCTTTCTGTTCTTTGGGGGATAATGGATAGACCTTTCTGATTTTCAGGGTAAATGAATCCTCAAGATTGATCTTGTGGTTATAAGGTCAGGAAGAAGGAAGGTGGTTGGCAGATTCCTTGGTAAACACTGATGTGAATTGTTGATATTCTTCTGGGAGCTGGGGTTTTAGTTTAAGCTTTTCTATCTCTGCAGTGAGTTTTGTGGAGGTAGTGAGGGCTGCTATCTGAGCAATGGGAAGGATTCTTGAGCTAAGATGGATGATGTAGAACAAGGCCTGGTTGTCATGGGTGAATTTGGTATAACATATAGGGTCATTGGGGGTGGCATAGTCAGGGTCTAGATAATCAAAGAGTCATTTGTGGGTGACAGAGTTTACCAAGATATGGTTTGGTGGTTGTGCCACAAGGCATGGCTGTGCATTATGGTGGGTAGTGTTGATGAGATGGAGCTGATAAAGCTTCTTTGATTGATGCTTGAACTCTGCTATGGAGAGCATTTGTCATTCCCAATTGATGACTGGATTGACCTTTCAAAGCCAAGGGAGACCTAGAATGACATTCTAGTATCCACAATTCATGACATGGAAGGTTGAGCATAGTGCTAGTCCTTTGGCATCAAGGAAGAGGTCATAGGTGTACCAGATTGCTCTGGTTTTGTTTGAAGATCCATCTGTGTTGGTGATCAGCAGAGGGTTGGCTAGAGAAGTGGTTGGGAGGTGATGTTTGTGGACAAAGCCCCAGTCAATGCAGTTAATGTCTGCACCACTGTCTACCAGGGCATGGGTGTTGACAGTTTTGAGTTTGTGTATGGGAACTATTACTTGAATTGGAATGATTATAGATTGCGAGTTCACAGATACAGGTACAGTTACAAAGGTATATGTAGCAGAAGGAGAGGGTGACTTCATCAACCAAGGCCCTCTCTTTAAAAACCCATTTTAAATGCTACCCTTCTTATGGTAGCTGTCTCTTTGTTGTCATCATTTTTGACTTCTTCTATCTTAGCAGCAGGTTTGACCTGCTGGACTTTCTTAGGCATGGGTTTCCTGGGTTGTGGGGAGTTGTCTTGGAAGATGGGGCATTTAAAGGATGGATGTCCTACCTGGGGACAGTGAAAGCATAACCCATTTTTGATGCATTCTTCTTATTCCTTAGGTGTGAGTTTCTTGGGTTAGACAGCATCTATGTCCATGGTGTTGGGGTCTCAGGCTATGGTAAAGCAAGAACTGGAAAGATTTGAGAAAAAAGAGACAAAGGCCCTTTGGTTGCATCACTGTCAGAAGATGAAGTTAATGTGCATTTGGTTGTTCTTGTAGTATTTGGCCTTGGTACACCATTCAGTGATAGTGGTAGGAACAGTTCCCAGGTTCATGATCGGCTTCATGATGTGGATGGGTATGCCTCTTGAAAGTAGGCAATGAGGACAGCAGTGTCATTTGTGAAATCAAGTTTTGCTTGGGTTACATTGTTTCAGAAGTTAGTGATGTATTTACTTAACTCCAAACCAAGGGAGATGTGAGTAGAGACAAGCCAATTGAGTGTGTTTCTGGCAATGTTGTTGTGGGTAAAGGTAGTGTTGAATTCAGAGATAAAATCCTCAAATTTTCCTAGGGTCTTCTTTTTTGAGGCATTGGTAGTATAGGATTGTGCCCAGGTAGCAGCTTCTTTTTCTTACATGAAGGATAGGGCAAACCCTACCTTCTTGTTGTTGTTGTAGTGGCTGAGTTGACCATGAGGTAGAGTTGAACAGAGATTAGCCATTGTTTGGCTTTCTCCAGGTTGCCATTGAAGACAGCAGGGAGTTGAGGTGGAGTTCCTTGGAGGAAGGAAGGGTAAGCCATTAGTCATCTAGGTGGCAGGCAGGCAAACAGGTTGCAGTTGGTTTGGAGACATGGAGAGTGGTATGAATAGGGGGAATAGGAGGGAAAAGACAACCAGTTTGTGCTACAGGTGTGGGAGAAGGTGGAGTAGGAACTTGTGGGATGGAGATGATGGTGGAGAACATGTGAGTTAATTCTTGAGATGTGGCTTCTTCAGTAGGTGAGAGAAGCTGGAGATTGGGTTCTGTAAGAACCAGTGAACCAGCCAGAGTGGAGAACCCATGAAGAGACCTTGTCTCAACTCTATTGACTACAAAGGAACTGTCTACTCACTTTCATCCCTAGAACATGTCTTTTCTACCTCCGGTAACTTCTATCAGATTCCTGTCACTGTCTGGTCTGTGCTCTGGCTGTGCTGGCACTGTGCAGCCCTGTGGGCTGCTCTGCTCCATCTGCTCCCTCCTCTTGATATGAGACTCTGGGCTCAGGTGAAGGTGTGTCCAGCTTGCATGCTTCTGTCCCTCATCTCCCTCTTCCTTGTCTGAGTAAGTCTCATTCAAGACCAGATCTTCCTCTGTGGTTGTGTCCTCTGATTCCATTGGTTCAACAGGCAATGGGGTGGATGTGTCTTCCTCCTTGTTAGCCAGTGTGGTGCCAGTGCAGGGGACAAACTCACAGAGACATCTCACATGGAACCACCCTAGTATGGGGAACCCTTCCAGGGTGCAAAGGATATAGGAGTTCCAAGCACATTGGATGATTCAGCGGGGGGCTGACCATTTGGGTAGGAGTTTCCATGAGGCAAAGAGGGTGGTGTCTAGGGAGTTGTTGTAGACTTGTACCAGTTGGTTTAGCTTGAAGATCACCTTTCCCACATTGGTCTGGAGGACTCTGCAGTTGAATGCCACTTTCTGTTTGATTGTGTAAAGTGTGGTGCAGTCTGCACCATCCAGTTGCTATTGGTCAATATACTGTACACTGTTTGGATGGTGATGTTGCATGTGGAGGGCTCTGTGGTGGTCACTGAAGGGAGAGTTGGGGCTGTGTTGACTATGAATCCTAGTAGTAGTTCCTTGGGCAAGAACAAAAGGGAGGAAATGAGGCATTCGTTGAGCTGGCAGATGGCAGTATCAAAGTGGTCTGTCTAGGCTTTGGGGATGTCCTCTGGATAGGTGTGTTCACAGTTGTCTTCCCAAAGGCATGGGCTGCAGAGCTGTTTGAGGTGGCTGAGCAGTTTGCCATTTGTGTTCTAGACCAAGCCATTGATCCATGGGGTATATGCAGCTATGATATGGTGGGTGGCACCATTGGCTTTGCAACATGCACATACATTGCCATTGTTGAAGTGAGAGCCTCCATCAACCATGAATGTTTTGGGTGGGCAGAAGGTGTGGGTGATGGCATTTAGGCCAGTGAGAGTGGTTTTCACTGTTCTGCTCATTTTGAACTTAAAGCCCCAGGTGAAGCAAGAGTATATGTTGAGTATGAGGAGAACAGAGTGGTAGCCACCCTTGCCCTTTGGTAGTGTGAGGTAGTCCACAACAAGTAGTTCAAAGGGATGGCAATGGGTGATGGGGTACAGGAGTGCATGCAGTTGCAAGGAGCCAAAGTTTTTGCACTGTGGGCATTGGAGAATGGCAAGGGTGACAGATTGGTCAAGGCATGGGCTGTAGATTTGGTCCATCAACTGGAGCTTGGTGAGGTTATGGCCCCAGTGGCCATTGTTGGAGTGCATATGATGCACAAGCTCAATGGCTTCCTTCTGCAAGACACATTCTAGGTGGGGTTTTGAGCAGATGGACTTCCAATCTGCAATGTGCCAGAGTTTTCCATCCTCTATGACATAGCCCTCTGCTCTCTGTTTTGCATGGTAGTGTTCACGTTCAGGTTTGTGGTGGTCCTGCCCAGCCATGGCATGGATGACTTCTAGGAATAACAGTTTGTCAGTGAAGTGATTGCATAGGGAAGAAACAGTGTTCTCATTGTGTATGCTGAAGAGGTCATTTATGATGCCCCTTAAGGCTTCCCAATCTTTGTAGATGAACCAGGTGCTGCTGTCATTCAGGGTACATTTGTGTCCAGCATGCATTTGGCTGAGAGCATCTGTGGCCATGTTTGAGGGACCTGAGTGGTGGCATATGGTGGTGAGATAGTAGCCCTATATACTATCTTTCCATTGAGCATGGTGGAGGTTGACAGTATCACTGCAGAGCATGTCTTTCATGGCTCTGCAGTCTATTTTGACTTCCACTGGGAAACCCCATATGGTGTTGCTGAAATGGTCTAGGCCAAACTTGAGTGCAGCAAATTCTAGAACATAGGGTTTGATTGTTCTTCTGCAGGGGTGGTGTGTTTCAACACATACCCAATTGGGTATGTTGCTGTTCTGGTCTTGCCATTTGGGAGGGTGGAGGTAAAGCATTGTGCAAGGATTGTGCCAAACCTGTCTTTCAAGGCATCTGTGATGAGGATGAAGGAAGTGCCATTGAATTTGGGGGCTCATAGAACAGGTTCTTTGAGGAGGATGAGTTTGAGCTGTGTGAAGGCATGTGTGTGTTTCATAGTCCAATACAGAGTAAGTTGGCGATCTTGTAGGAATTGACAGTATCTGTGCTTGCCTTTCCATTGGTCCAGCTATGATATGTCTAGGTTACATTGGAGGTCTGTGAGAGGTGCTGCAATGCACACATAATCCTTTATTAGGGAATGGAAGTAGCCTATTAGACCAAGGAACCTCATTAGGTCAAGGAGTGTGGCAGGGGTGGGCCATTTGGCAATGGCTTCAAGTTTGGCTATGTTAGGTTTGATGCCATCCCCTCCAACACACACTCCTCCAAACACTATTTCTGGCATGAAGAGACATGTTTTGGGGGGGGATACTGACAGTCCTTGGTCATGGCAATGTTGGAAGAATATGTGGAGGCATTGGAGAACATCTGCAAAGTCATCTCCAGTGAGTGCATTGTCATCAACAAAGGTTTTGAGGCCTATTTTTGGGGTGAGGTCATGTAGCATGTGTCCTGTCATATCACAGAACCACACTGGTGCATCTGCGATGCCCATGGGTATGTGGGCATATGTGTGGTAGCCAACACCTTCTGTGTAGATGCATAGGTAGGGTTGGCTCATTAGTTCCACCTTGAGGGCATAGAATCTGGTGGCAAAATTGATGATGTAGATGTAGTGGTGGCTGGCCAACCATTGTTGCTTTGATTTGTTGTTTTTGCTGGTAGGGTGATAGAGTCAGAGCTATAGTTATGGGTGGCATTCAGTTGTTCCAGGAGTGGTTTGTGTTACAATTTTCCTCATTCATCGTCATATTCTCTTCATTTCCATCCCATGTAACCTAGAGGTCCTTCCCAGTCTCTATCAATATGACTTACCCTGTTCTTTCTTTCTTCTTCTAAGTCCAGTACTCACCATTGTTCCTATTGATTCCCCTTAGTGGCATTCATCTCTGTTATTCTCTTTAATCATCACAAGGTATTGTTCCTAACCTCATGGTCACTCCTTTGTCTTCCCTAAGTGATGTTCCACTTCCACTCTTCATTACCACCATCACTAGATAACTGTTCCTGACCTTATGGTAATTTCTTGATACATGTTTCATCTCCACATGGACAGCGTCCCTCTTGATTGTTTCTCTCACAACAGTCTAGTTTTCCCTTTGTCCATTGTTTCTAGTTCAATAGCTCTCTAGCTATATAAACCTCACTGCTGTGTATTGTAATCTTTACACTTGATCTATGCAATCTATGTGGCTCTTGTGACCAAGCTTGCGCTTAGTCCCTTAGTCGAAGCTCTTGCTTCTCCCTCAGTCCCCTTAGCCCAGACTTTGGTCTATCCCCTAGCCCCCTTAAGTCTGTGACTGTCTGTTGCATCCTTAGCCCTTGATTCCCCTTGAGGTTGTTGGTCTCTTCGTGAGTATCACCCTTGAAGGTTCCCTTGGTTACTAGACTTGTATCTGCATAACAGTTTGCTGAGTAGCATGCACCATGCACCATCACTTGGGAAGACTTCAAACACAGTGTGGACTTTCACTGGTCCCCATTTGAAGTCTCCTGACCATACTCCTGTTGAGAGAATAATAAATATGTTAGCCATTCTGAGTTTGTGGGATAAGGGACTTAGCAGAGTAAGTCACCTTGCAATGCATTGTAGTGCTATAGTGTTGATGGTGTTGATCATTGCACCATTGTCAACTGTTGCTAGAAAGTGCATGCATTTCCCATTTAGTCCATGGAGACAGGGAACTGTGAGGAAAGGACTGCTTGCATGAGTGGAGTTGTCTGGGCCATCTAGCATATACATGTTAGTCACCTTGTTCATTGTATATACATCAGCATGTGGGTGGGGGATAGTAAGGTAGGGGGAGTTAGCATTGTCTATCGTATGTACAGGTCTATGTGATGTAAGGTTACATGCAGGCATTGGTGGCAGGCACAGTTGTTGGGTTACAGTGGGCCCATGTGTGGTGGTAACCATTGGTTGTTTTCTGGGGATTGCTAGTCCCAGCTTTCATCCTGTGGGTTGTTCTAGTAGGGGCTGGTTTTGGTGGTGTTGTTGTCCTGTGTGTTGACAACCATGACCAGCACCAGTGGGGTGTGGCAGTGATATGATGGTTGGGGGTTGTGCTAGACAAGTTGGATAGATATGGGGTTGGGTGCAGTGTGTGTGGGCACTGTCCATCTAAGTAACCCAGCAACTACCTGTTGCCATTTGGTCTCAAGTGGTAGGAGGCATACCTTGTGTTACACAGACACAAGTCTAGTAACCAAGGGATCTTCGAGGGTAATACTCACAAAGAGACCAACAACCTCAAAGAGAGATCAAGGACTGAGGAGATTGACCGAAGTCTGGACTAGAGGAACTGAGAGGGAGAAGCAGAGGCTTCGACTAAAAGACTAGAGGCAAGCGGGAGCTTGGTTACAAGAGCCACATATATTGCATAGATCAAATATGAAGTATACAATACAGTGCAGTGAGATTTATATAGCTAAGAGACTACTAAACCGGGAACAATGGATAACGGGGAAACTAGACTGTTGTGAGAGAAACGGTCAGGAGAAACACTGTCCATGTGAAGGTGAAACACATATCAAAGAGTGACCATATGGTCAGGAATGGTTACCTTGTGATGGCAGTAATGAAGAGCAGAAGTAGAACATCGCTAAGGAAAGTGAAGGGCGGTCATGAACATTACCTTGTGACGGCTGGAAAGAAGAGCAGAAGTGAATGTTACTAGGGAAGGTCAAGGAAGACAACAGAGAATGGAGAATGGAGAAGAAAAAGAATGGAACAGTATACATCGTATTTGAATAGTCCTGGGAGGACTTTTACATTGCAGGGGATAAGGAGTAGTATGAGATTAGGGAGAAGGGAGAAAATTGTAACATTACCCCCATTGTACTTTCGAAGCCCAGTCTCGAAACTAATCTGCCACGTAATCGTATCCATTGGGGTTGGCGTGGGGTCGCAAGGGATAGTCATCATAGATATGACCAGGATTGTCACATTTGTGCATTTTCATTGAGGACAGCAGCGAGGGGTGTGACCCCAGTGGCGACAGTAGGAGCAGTGGATGGTGAGGCATTGTTGGGCACGATGTCCTGGCATCGGTTCCTCACAGATGGGACAATTGTAGGACAGATAGTCTTCAGGATAGTGTCCCTCTCCATGGCATGCAGGACATTCCAGGTCAAAAGTAGGTGGGGGAGAAGGCGCAGCGTTGGGAAGGACAACCATGGGAGAGTCAATGACTGTTCATCCATTGACAATTGCCGTGTATGCCTGGAAATGGTTGGTGCTGGGGATGTCAAGAGTGGGACTGGAAGGCTGAGTGAGTGGCAGCGAGGGTTCCAATGGATGAAAAGGTAGGATGGGAAGTGGTCTGGGCGAGTTATCATCATCCAGAAGACGAGATACGTAGTGCTCCTGTTGGTCCTGGTTCATGGATAGATAGATTTTCCTGAAGATGGGGGTTATGTCCTCGGGAGATAATTGATTGACGAGGAGAGCAAAGTCGGCGACATAGATGGCATGTAGAGTTTGATAGATGACGTTGTTGGCAGAGATGCGAAGAGGGGCTGTGAAAGCTACAGGGAGGTCATCGGGAACAGAAAGGTTATGGTAATGAAGAAGTGATAAAGATGAATGGAAGATTTGTGTCAAATGAGGGAGTAAAAGATTGTTGTGAAAGTTGGGAAGGCGTTCAATGAGGAAGGTAAGTTGTGTATCTGAGAGAATGTAGACAAACAGTTGAAGAGCGAACATGAAGGGCAAAAACTGGAGATAAACCCTTCGTCCTAGGATGGGGAAAGGAGAGCATAAGGGGGGCAAAATAATGGACATTTTGTGTCAGTTTTTGAAGCGTAGGTAATAGGCAAAGATCAACAAGGCAAATATTGGAAAACAGAGGATGAAAAGTACTACGCAAGTGACGATTAGTTCAATAGAGTTATAAGAGATATCTCCAGGGTAAATTCTAGCAACGGGCATCCAATGACGTATCTTGACTGTTCAATCAACAAGATACTCATGAAGAGACCGTCGAGTTGAGAGAACAGTTAGTATTTGTTGTGGTAATGACAATAGTTGAGCTTGCAGAAATACCAGTGGATTTGGAAATGGGGAACTTTGGAAGTGTTGGGGGTGACAGTGGGTTTCTTTTTGGGTTTTGGTTTGGGTTGGGGTGGCGGAGTGAGTTGTTTCGATGGGGGAGCTAGCAAGGAATGCCAGTGGGGGACGAAGATGGGAGCGTTGGGATTGAGGGTTGAATGAGTGGGATTCATGGCTTTTAAGAATTAGAGACTGTGGGTGGATTTATACCTTTGAAGAATAAGGGGGGCGTGATGGAGATTAAGTTCAGGTTCCCAGGTATTTTTGGAAGAAGGATAGCCTTTCCATGCAGTCAGGTACCGTCATTGAGTTCCAACACCTTGGTGTGAGATGATTTGGTCGACTTCATATTCTTCTTCAACGTTAATGAGTTCTGGCGGTGGTCAGGGAAAGTTAGGACCATGGGTTTCAGTTTCCCAATAGGGTGATAAAAGTGATGCATGGAAAACGCTGTGAATTTTCCATGAGGGAGGGAGGCGTAGTCAATAGGTGAGTGGGGTAAGGACTTGAAGGATTTCGAAAGGTCCATGACGTTTCGGGGCAAGCTTTTGGTGTGGATATCGAAGGTGGAGGTTAGTCGCTTCCAGCCACACTTTTGATCCAACCTTGAAGGGTTTGAAGTGTTGTGTAGAACGTTCAATCATGATGTGACGGGCGGTGTTGTGAGAGGTGAGGGCTTCCTTCCAGGCTTCCTCTAAAGTGGTGAGATGGGTTTCTAAGGTGGGGAAAAAGGTTTTTCCTAAGGGAGGGTAGGAATGCAGTTCATATCCGAGTATTAAAGAGAATGGGGATTTCTTAGTGGAGCTATGTGGCATAGAATTGTGATGGAACTCAGTGGTGGTTAGAAGATCAGTCCATTTCTGGGGGTTATTGGCGCAAAAGATCTGTAGGTAGGTTTCGATCTCTTGATTGGTTCTCTCCGTCTGACCATTAGTTTGTGGGTGGTAAGCAGTAGAAAGTCTGATGTTGTAGTTTAGTAATCTGGCAAGTTCCAAAGTGAAGGCAGAGGTGAATTGAGGGCCTCTATCGGAGATGATGGAGTCATGGAGACCAAATTGTCTAAAGAGTTGTTGAAAAAGAGGAGGGCGATGCCAGCCACGTCGATGGTTTTGAAAGAAGGTATGAGAATTATCCCCTTACTAAGTCCATGGTCTACCACGACCATGAGGGAATCATGTCCCTTAGAGACAGGGAGATCCGTGATGAGATCCATGGAGAGTTGTTTAAATGGGAGCGTGGTCATGGAGGGGATCGGAGATAAAGGTGGGATGGTGGGGTGGGTGTTAACCTTGTTTTGCTGGCAAGTGGCACAGCCAGCGACAAAATTATGAACGAAGGAAGAAAGACCTGGCCACCAGAAGTCGCGTTCAACGAGGGCTTGAGTGCAATATTGGCTGGCATGACCAGAGATAGGGGAGGAGTGGATGGCATGAAGGATTTGGGGTCGCTCAGCAGGATGAATGTAAAGACGATTTTTGAAATAGAGACAACCATTGTCAAAGGACCAGTTGTCTAGTGTAGATTGGGGAAAGAGGGGGGTGCTGTCCTGAAGCACATGAAGGGCCTTGAGTACGAGAGGGTTGGAGGTGGAAGATTCTTTGATTTTTTGTGAGATGGCGAGGTCGAGGGCATTGATAACATGTGGAGAGGGGCAGATGGCAGTGTCTGAGTTATCGAGAGAGGTGTCAATGAAGTCCTTCTGAGAGAGACCATTGGCTGGGCCTATTTGAGTTCCAGGGGTGACCTGCCAAATGATATCATAGTCCTGCATGAATGTGGCCCAGCGAGCCTGGTGATGGGAAAGCTTTTGAGGGTCTTTAACATACGATAGGTTCTTGTGATTAGTAATGATCATGACAGGATGTGAGGTGCCCAAGAGGTATTGGCGCCATTCCTCCAGGGCAAGAATGACAGCGAGGAGTTCTCTGTCATATATGTCATAATTTCGTTCAGCGGATGCAAATGTTTTGGAGAAGTAGGCACAGGGGTGGAGTTCAGCATTTGCATCGCTTTGCATGAGAATGGCTCCAGCAGCAAGAAGAGAGGTGTCAGTTATAATGGTAAATGGTCAGGTGATGTCTGGGATTTGAAGGACTGGGGTGGAGGAAAAGACATTTCGAAGTTTGTCAAAGGCTTTTTGTTGAAGAGGGGTCCAAACCCAGGGTTTATTCTTACAAGCGAGGAGGTTCAAAGGGACGACAATGTTGGAATAAACTTCCAATAGAAATTTGCAAAACCAAGGAAAGAGTGAATTCCTTTGATGGAGGTGGGTGGCTTCCATTCCCTGATTGTGGTGAGTTTGACTGGGTCCATTTCTATCTTTCCTTGACTGATGATCAGGCCAAGGAACTCCATTTGTTGGGTGTCGAAAGAGCATTTGGAAAGTTTCAAAGATAACTGATGTTTGCATAATCATTGAAGGACCAGGTGGGTTCGTTCATGGTGAAGGTTGAGATCGTCCTTGGTGTGTATGCCCATGTCGTCCATGTAAACATTCAGCCATTTCCGAGCGATATAGTCAGCAAAAATGTGATTCATGAAGGCTTGGAATGTAGGAGGGGCATTGTTGAAGCCAAAAAACATGACCATTGGTTCAAAGAGTCCAAGGGGGGTGATGAAGGCAGCCTTCCATTGGTCTTCTTCACGTAACTGAATGTTGTTATATCCCCAGCGAACATCGAACTTGGTGAACCATGTTGAGTGTTACAATTCGACCCCAGGGCTTCAATCAATGGCAACCAGAACCAGACGTACAGGACAATGTGTACAAACTCTACGAGGAACAATGGAGGAGTGACAACATCACAGACCTACTGGAGGCAGAAGCAGCGGGACTACACGGAGAGAAGGATGGGCTCTTGGACTACTTTCCCACGGGTTACGACAACCCCACCAACCGTCCAGACTCCCTACTCCCTGATCCAGATCTGTGGATCGATCCCACGGCATATGCTTTAGGACGGCCTGAGAACCGTACCTTGGCAAGGCCGGATTGGGAACGCCACTGATACACCACCATTTCATCTACTGAGTTTCATTCTATTTCATATTCTCTTTATGGCAATCCCTCTTACTATATTTATCACTCGTGAGAGCTGGCCTCTTTTCTCTATTTCCAATTCCTTATTTATCCAGGGAAACCCCAGGGATTCCCCTTTGTCTCTTTCCTCTTATGGACGTTTGCCTCTCCTAAAGCGTTCTCTTGCATGCTTCATACTCTGCTCCCACACAGTATTTATAGCGCCCATTTCATACCCTGTAACCTTAAGTTAGTTCTATGCAATTTTATGTGGTGACTATATGACCGCCTTGGGAAAGCTCCGCACTTTAGGTGAGACTGCTCCTCGAACCTTCTTTTCTTCCCTCGATCCCTGACCTGGATACTTGGGACCTTCTCTCGAGTGGAGCCCTGTTCGATCCATCACCCATTTCCCTTGACTCACAGTCACTGCGCCTCTTCATGAGTGCCACCTATGCGGATTCAAGGAGGTTAGTTTCTTGAGGTTGCTGTTAGCCATCGTGTTAGTGTAACAAAAGAACTAACTTATCTTCGCTCCTACCTTTGAGTAGTAGAGCCACCACCTTACAGATCAAGAGCCGCCTACATACAGTAGGAGAATGCTAGGCTGTTGACTGATCACCTACCAGTGACGAGTGCAACGAAGAGTCGATCGCCTACCAGCGACGTACTAGTGTTTGGCCGCCTGCATACAGCGGGAGAGTGCCGGTCGCTACTTGTGTAACGCAAGAGGACCCATCCTACCTGTTTGAAGGTAGTTGAGATTACAGATAAGCCCTTGTCTGTTGCCTACCAGCGAAGACCCGATTATAGATAAACCCCTGTCTGCCGCCTACCAGCGGAGACCCGATTAGCCACCATAGCCGCACCAGACCAACAGAACCCTGTCCTTACCAGAGAAGAGATCGACGAATACTTCCATCGATACCCAGACAATAACACCCTCCACATCCTCCATTGGAACAGAGACCACCCAGACAGACTATTCCGTGTCCCCTACATCCCAGAAGCCAAGCGATTCCTCTACCAAGAATTCTTCTCAGCGGATTCAGTGCTACCGGCTCAATCATCACGCCAGACATCTCATCGAGGATCTGGAAGAGGAACTCCTGCTTCAAGCCCTCAGTTCCATTTATTTAGTCCCAAACCAGGAACGGAACATCAAGCAGCATTAGCGCCATCCCCACTTGCCTTCCCACTTGCTCCTGTTACACTAACGCGATGGCTAGACAATAACCTCCAGAGACTAACCTCCTTGAATCCACACAGGTGGCACTCACGAGGAGGCACAGCAACTGTGAGTCAAGGGAAACAAGTAATGGATTGAACGGGGCTCCACTCGAGAGAAGGTCCCAAGTATCCAGGTCAGGGATCGAGGGAAGAAGATAGAGTTCAAGGAGCGGTCTCGCCTAAAGCGCGGAGCTTTCCCAAGGCGGTCATATAGTCACCACGTAAGATTGCATAGAACTAACTTAAGGTTACAGAGTACGAAATGGGTGCTATAAATACTGTGTGGGAGCAGAGTACGAAGCGTGTGAGAGAACACTTTAGGAGAGGTAAACATCCATAATAGGAAAGAGACAAAGGGGAATCCCTGGGGTTTCCCTGGATAAATAAGGAATTGGAAATAGAGAAAAGAGGCCGGCTCTCACGAGTGATAAATATAGTAAGAAGGGTTGCCATAAAGAGAATTGGAATTGGAATGAAACTCAGCAGATGAAATGGTGGTGGCGCCACTGATGGTGGCGTATCAGTGGCGTTCCCAATCTGGCCTTGCCAAGGTACGGTTCTCAGGCCGTCCTAAAGCATATGCCGTGGGATCGATCCACAGATCTGGATCAGGGAGTAGGGAGTCTGGACGGTTGGTGGGGTTGTCATAGCCTGTGGGAGAGTAGTCCAACAGCCCGTCCTTCTCACCATGCAATCCCGCTGCTTCTGCCTCCAGTAGGTCCGTGATGTCATCACTTCTCCATTGTTCCTTGTACAGTTTGTACGTGTTGTCCTGTATGTCCGGTTCCAGTTGCCAGTGATAGAAGCCCTGGGGGCGAATTGTAACAGCTCCGACCCCCACACCAGAACCTAACCCAGACATTGACCTCCCCAGTCCGACTCCACCCTCATCCCCGTCTGCAAGTGATACAGATGACGACGACGACATGGTCACAGAATTGAAAGCAGGTCTGCCCGAAGATTTCTCGGGAGACTATAAGGATGCCAACAGATGGCTTTACGCCATGGAAGCATATTTCAAATGCAACAAAAACGTATACTCGGAGGACGCACAGCAGCTAGTGCTCCTCAACAAGATGAATAAGGGCAAAGGCGGACCATTCGCAGAAGGATGGTTCATGAAACTAGCAAACCCCACGATAGATCCCACTGAGAAGACACTTGACAAGCTCAAGGAGGTGTTTAAGACGGCCTTCAGGCCCGGCGATCCAGCCGGCGACGCTCAACAAGCACTACAGGAGATGAGCATGGAAGATTTAAAAGGCGACTTCCACGAATTCAGGGCCTCATTCGAACTAGAGGCAGCCCGCAGCAGCATTACCAACAAAACACATCTCAAGGATCTACTCAAGAGAAACGTCTCAGATAAACCTGCAAACCAGATGATTGGAGTCCCTACCAAACCCGCCACCACTAGGGAGTGGCTCAACACGGCTGCTGTCTTCTATGACAGAGCAAAGGCACACAAGAGTAACAAGAGCAAGGGCTATATGCCATCATATCCAGCTGCACCAGTACGACGAAGAGATCCAAATGCCATGGACATCGATCGGGTCACCCTCGACTACAAGACCCACCAAGAACATATCCGTCACAACAAGTGTTTCACTTGCCACAAAGTTGGGTGTTCCACTAGGAACCATCCCCCTCAGGGATTCTGACATAGCCAAGGTTACGGAACCACAGGACTCACCTCATATAGGCCAGCAATGCAGCAGCAACATGCCAACGCAAGGATCCATAAAATCGATATGGATAAAGTCACCAACCCTTCTTTAAGGGAAGCCATTAGGAAGCTCTCGCTCCAGGACGCCTTGGAAAACAAACCGGAGGTAGCAGAGGAGAGTGACATTGCTGAAAAAGAAGAAATCCATGGGATAGAAGTTCCCCAGGGTTTTTAGTTGGGAGAGCTGAGTTGACGTCTTCTCTCCCCCCATTAGTGATCGCCCCTGTAACAGTTACAACTTCTGAGAAATCGACCCTTCATATTCCTATATGATTCTTGGGGCTACCAGGAAAAATCGTCAAAACGCATGTGCTCATCGATAGTGGTGCTACAGGATGTTTCATCCACATGGACCTGATCTTGCGACACAAGATCAAAGTACGATGCCTCAAACTACCTCGCCACGCAAACAATGCCAATGGCAGCACAACAAAAGGAGGCCTCATCAGATACTACGTCACACTACCTCTGTGGATTGGGCCACAAGTTGAAAGAAGAAGCTTTTTCGTCCTACCTAGCGGGAAGGACGACATTATCCTGGGCATGCCTTGGCTTCAGGAAAGGAACCCGACCATCGACTGGTCCACTGGCTGCATACATTTGCTGAATAGGCCACACCACAACCACATTAGCCAAGCAGACACCGACTCATTCCGGCACATGTTAAGATCCTTGGATCTAGATCCCAACTGGGATATATGGGATTATCAGCAGAACCCAGACGACCCCAAATACAGACATCATGGGGACCCTATTGCAGACCACCTATTACCACAAGAGTGGATCAGAAAGACCACTATATCGATGGCTATTGCCATGGCTGAGGAAAAGAAGGAATACATACTCCCCCCAGAATTTGCCGACTTCGCCGACATCTTCGCCGAACCTACTGGGCTATCCCTTCCCCCTCCTCGAGAATTTGACCCCACAATTGACTTGGACGAATCGTTCATCCTGAAGAAAGTCCGGGTATATCCTTTGAACCCAGCACAGCTGCAAGCATGCAAAGATTTTGTCGAAGAACACCTTGCCTCGGGCAAGATAGTGCCCTCCCACTTGCCACAAGCTGCCCCTTTCTTCTTCGTAGATAAGAAAGATGGCAAGCTCCGTCCCTGCCAGGACTACTGGTACCTCAATGAACATACCATCAAGAACGTGTACCCCCTACCTCTCATTTCCAAACTCATCGACAAGATGAAGGGCTCCAAATACTTCACCAAGTTCGATGCATGGTGGGGGTATAACAACATTCGCATCCACCCTGAGGACCAGTGGAAAATGGCCTTCATCACTCCTATCAGGCTCTATGAGCCAACCGTCATGTTCTTCGGTCATTGCAATTCCCCTGCCACATTCTAGGCCTTTATGAACCACATCTTTGCCGATTATATCGCGGAAGGATGGTTTGAAGCATATATGGATGACACAATGATCCATTCTGACGACTACATGGAGCATATCGCTCGCACCCGCAAGGTTCTCACCAGATTTAGAGAACACGAGCTTCATTTGAAGCTAGAGAAATGTACCTTCAACGCCACTACGGTCGACTTTTTAGGCATGGTTATCACACCCGACGGTGTCACCATGGATCCCACCAAGCTGAAAGCCATTCAAGAATGGACCCCTCCGCAGAACGTCCATGCAATCCAATCGTTTATTGGATTCTGCAACATCTACCAAAAATTCATCCCGAACTTCTCCGACCCCACTAAACCGCTCCTATCCCTGACAGCAAAGGGAGCTGCCTGGCAATGGTTACCAGACCATGATGCTGCATTCCAGAAACTGAAGTCAGCCTTCCTTACCCGCCCGGTCCTTGCCTTCCCAGACACCTCAAAACCATTCCACTTGATGATGGACGCCTCCCTTATTGCCACAGGAGCAGTCCTCATGCAGAAAGACATCGACAGTGACCTCCATCTGGTCACATACTTTTCAAAGACGCTATCCCCCACAGAGCACAACTACGACATCTATGACCGTGAGCTACTCACCGTCATCAATGTGCTCGATGAATGGAAGCACTACCTTACCGGTACTGCCCATCCGGTTCAGGTCCTCACAGACCATAAGAACCTCACCTACTTCCATGCACCACAGAAACTCTCGCGCCGCCAAGCCAGATGGCTTATGTTTTTGCAGGATTTCGACCTGCACTGGACTTCCTTGCCGGGCTCCACTATGGGCCCTGCTGACGCCCTATCCTGTTGTGATGACGTGGACACCTCTTTGGACAACACTGATACTGTCCTCCTCACCGATGACCTCTTTGTTCGCGCCCTCAATGTCAAAATCGCCGATGACATCGCCAACTCCACACCCGATGATCCACTAGTCAGGGATACCCTTGCTGCTCTGGTACAAGGCTCTTCCTTATTCCCCCGAGCCTCTAAACATGACTGGCTTTTCGACAAGGGATGCCTTTACTACAAGGGTCGCCTCTATATTCCTGATTCCGCCCGCATGGCGCTCATCCGCGCCACCCATGATTCTCCGGCCGGAGGCCACGGCAGCCATTTCCACACTCTCAACGCGCTTCAATGCGACTACTGGTGGCCCGGCATGTCTTTTGCTGTCCACAAATTCGTCTCTGGCTGTGCTACTTGCCAAGCCAACAAAGTTAACACTCACCCGACCGCCCCAGGCCTTGTTCCCATTCCGTCTGCCGCCACTCGCCCGTTCCAGCAGATCTCCGTCGATCTGATCACCAATTTGCCCCCCAGCGCAGGCTTTGACTCTGTGATGGTCATGGTCGACCATGGCCTTACGAAGGGGGTGATTTATGCTCCCTGTCACAAGACAATTGACGCAGATGGCGTCGCCCAACTCTTTTTCAAGAAAGTCTTCTCTCAATTCAATCTACACGACAAATGCATCTCAGATCGAGGCCCACAGTTTGTCTCTACCTTCGCAAAGGAACTCGCCCATCTCCTCAAATACGACCTCACCTGTTACACAGATGTAGATCTAGTAACCAAGAGACCTTCGTGGGTGATACTCACGAAGAGACCAACTACCACAAAGGGGATCAAGGACAAGGGACATGTCAGACGGACGTGGACTGAGGGATCTGGAGGATAGACCGTAGTCTAGACTAAGGGACTGAAGGAGAAGCGGAAGCTTCGACTGAGGATTCTAAGACAAGCGCGAGCTTGGTCACAAGAGCCACGTAGATTGCGTAGATCAAGTGTAAAGAGCTATAGTACATGCAGCGAGGTTTATATAGCTATGGAGCTACTAAACGGGGAACAATGGAATATGGGGAAACTAGGCCGTTGTGAGAGAAATGGTCAGGAGATATGCTGTCCATATGGAAGTGAAACACATATCAAAAGATGACCGTATGGTCAGGAACGGTTACCTTGCGATGGCGGTAATGAAGAGCGGAACTGGAACATCACTAAGGGGAAAGGAAGACAGATAGGAAGGTTACCTTGTGACGGTTGGAGAGAAGCGGAGATGAACATCACTAGGGAAGGTCAAGAAAGGCGACGGTGAACGGAGAGTGAAGAAAGAGCAGAATGGAACAGTATACGTCGTATTGGAATAACCCAGGGAGGATTTCTACGTCGCAAGGAACAAGAAGTAGCGCAAGATTGGGAACAAGGGAGAAAATTGTAACATCACCCTTTCCACGGCCTACCATTCACAAACAGACAGCGAGACCAAACGAGTCAACCAAGAACTTGAAACCTATCTCCGTGTTACGACTGGCCCGGGTAGGGACAGAAGTAGACTTGCTGAACAAGGTTCGAAGGCGTTAACGTATCCCGCAGGACAGAGGTGGACAAGGAGCGTCGACTCAAGAGTACGATGGAGACTCGCAGAGGAGATGCCAACCGCGGTTAGCGTGTAAGGAGTATCGAGTGGATTGCAGGTATATGCAAGTAGAACAAGTCTAAGGTATATACAGGCGAGAGGTGAGGCTTATATACCTTAGCTAAAGAATGTCATGGAATCTGAAGGAATACTCCATGACAAAGCAAGATGACGAGTCATGACCAAGCATGACTGAGCGAATGACAAAGCATGACTAAAAGTGATGACAATAGAATGCGAAGGAATGCGATGGAATCAGATGGAAGGAAGCGATGACGAAGCAAGTGGAATGGTATGGAATACTATGGAATGTGGGTGAGTCATCACAGAAGAAAAGAAATAGTGTCCTAGGTGAGGATCGAACTAGCGATCATAGTAGTACAAGGAAAGGATCGTAACACTCCGCATCTTCTGCAAGGGACAACCCTCTAAATGGGCGTCACTTCTCCCTATGGCAGAATATTCCCACAACTCTGCGGTACACTCAGTCACCGGACAGACCCCATTTTCCCTCATGATGGGATATGAACCCCACTCCTACCCCGCAATCGGCAAAACCTTCGCACCTGCCATAGACCAACACCTTCACCTCCTTGAAACCACTAGAAAGGAAGCCCAGGCAGCCCACGAGAAAGCCGCATGAACAGTTAAAGAATGTGTCGGAGCCAAGACTCAACCATTCAAGAAAGGAAACAACATGGTGACTAGCAACCATCCTAGGGAGCTTAGCTCAGACAAGACCCTTACTCGTTGAACTCTATCTCTGTTTCTGATCCCTTACCTGGATATGTGAAACCTCTTTGTCATTCAACCAGCATAGTACAGGCTAGAGTCCCATCTTCAGGTGATTACCTATTGGTCCTATATTGTCCCCTTGCTCTTACACAGTAGAGGTTGTTGTGTCTCTTTGTGAGTACCACCCTCAAGCCTAGAAGACAAGGAGGTTAGTTTCTGGAGGTTATCATTAGCCATTGCATTAGTGTAACAGTAACAGTTAAGCCCTCTTGATGGTGGACCTGCATGCCTTTCTCTCCCATATCAGCATTACCACAATTCATGATTGTTACGATTTCGTCCCATGTACTACTATAGTCACTAGTTCAACTCTCACCCAGGACACTATTTCTTTTCTCTTACAATGACTCATCCCATTCCATAGTATTCCTTACTCTTCCACTTGCTTCATCATCACTTCCTTCCATCTGATTCTATTGCATTCTTTCTTATTCTACTGTCATCACTTTTAGTCATGATTCATCATTCTACTTTGTCATGGAATATTCCTTCAGATTCCATGACATTCCTTAGCTAAGGTATATAAGCCTTGCCTCTCGCCTGTATATACCTTAGACTTGTTCTTCTTGCACTTCCTGCAATACTATTTGCCTTCCTTGAAACGCTAGCTGCGGTTAGCATCCTCTTTGCGAGTCTCTGTCCTACTCTAGAGTGGATGCTCCTTGATCACCTCTGCTAGGCAGCCCTAGCAAGTTAACGAACCCTTGTTCGCAAGACTACTTCTGTCCCTACCCAGGCCAGTTGTAATAATGATATGCTTGCAAAGAGAATGGTCTTTGACATCATGCTTGACATTGCCCACAACTTTATGGGGCAATATGCTGCCTGTGAGTATGGAAAGACCATGCATAAGCCAATTGGCAATGTTTACAAGCCAGCATGCACCAACTGTTGGAGTCTCAGTGATACAAGAAGTTCACTAGATTAGTGTAGCTACCTGTTGGAGTCTACATGGATGTAAGTAAGGTAGGTAAATGGTAATGCTAGGTATAGCTGATCTCAGTGATATGAGAAGTTCACTGAGGTGTATGAGAAAGGAACAACATGAGATGTAGTCCATGATTATATAAGCACATAAGCACACAGCTACCATATGAAATCCAATACCAACACTGTTGGTGCTGAGGTCCATAGCAATGTTTGGGACCCATTGGAAGTGGCAATGCCTAGCAAGCATCAATGGTATAGCTCATTCACAGACAATCACACCCACTATATACATGTCAACCTCATGTCCATGAAGCATGAGACATTCTCAGCATACCAGACATTTGAGTCAAGGTTGAAGATGCAACACAGCACTGTTGTTCATTGTCTCTGTTTCAACTGTGGGGGGGAGTTCCTGTCCGAGGAGTTCACTAAGCACCTCAAGCTGCAAGGGACAGAATGAAAAATTACCACTTACGACATGGCCCGTACCCAAATTCGGTAAGTCACGCCTTGGGCCTGTCGCCATTCGCACACGAAACGCGTCGTTGTGCGCACGTCGACATTTGCTCGTTTGTTTTCGATGCCATGAACTTGCCTTGCCGCCACCCGTGCCTTAACCCGTTCGAACAGCGTTGAAACAAGTGCAACCGCTCGTTTTCGACACCGTCTGTCCATCCTCAGCACCACCATCCGGCTGTTTGAATGCCGTCGACAAACTCGTTGTCATTCTCACTCTGGTGGCGACCATGACATCGAGGTCGACGACAACGCAGCCACCACCACCACCACCACCACCACGCGACAGCGCGACGGCCACAAAGACGACGTCAGCGCCGACGATGGCACAGCAGCGCGACCACCTTAGACATCCCCTCACACTCGCCCACGCTCTGGTAGCGACATAACAGCAACGACACAATCGCATTGTCATCGTTGTGTCGTTAACTCACCTTGACCTTGACCCTCGTCCTTGCTTTGCTCGCCAACCTCAAGGGTTATCCAGAGTGGGTACTGTACCCAAATACATGTAACCTGTACCCGTGAAATGGGTCCACGGGTAC
>JBBPTR010000093.1:14837-26217 GCA_038094255.1 Porphyrellus aff. niger
ACCGATGTCCCGCCGCTGCCATCAGTCAGGCAGAGTCATGCGGCCGCGCTGGCCCATCAACGGATGCGCCGGCGAAAACACGCGGCAGCGCTTGGCGGCGGGAACGGGCTGTGCGTCCACGGATCCGAACATGGCGCCCTAAGCCCTAAACCCTGAAAATAGTCCCTCCGGAAGGAAGACAAAGAAAAAAAAACATGTAGATAACTGTGTGGATCTGGAACCTGCCACATTTTTCTGGCACGAGGAAGAGAAATTCGTATGTATGTGATATGACAAGAAGATTATGAATCGCTCCGAGTCCGAGCCGTGTGTGTACTGCCATTGCAATTGTTTGGTCAGCCCCAACTTTGATTAAAGTTTGGCGAGCCCGCCACTCTCGAATTTTCTGTCTTATGCTATTTATCCTCCACCATCCAGTCGAGCGATATCCCTTGTCAATCTTCTCCTTTCAATAGCAAACCTGGCAAGGGTTTCATCGCCTCGACCCTCATGCTGACGCTCAGTCCTGGTGCGGTCTGCGACGTGTGCGCAGACGAGTATGGCCCGCATTGCATCCCCCATTCAATCCCCTGCGGTAACTTGCCTTTTCACCCATCGTGAAAAATTCCTGATCGTCCTCTCTCGTCCCAGGCCACGTCCTATGCTCCACTTGTTGCCACAAAATCGTAGAAAAGACGTTGCCCCGCCTCAAACCTGTCTGTCCTTTCTGCCGCGAACATTTTACCAGTGACGATGTCCGTCTTATCCGTATTGACTTCTCTGCAAGCGGATATGCCACCCCAAGGCGGCGGGGTGGCGCGCACGAGGCCCTGGATTCTTCCACCCACCAAGCACCTCGCTTCCCGATCGTCGAACCCGGCTTCTCGCGCACACGCGCCGAGGCTCGCCGTCTCGAGGACAAGGTCGCCGCCGTGGCAGCAAAAAAATGTTCAGTCGAGGAAGTCTCCACTCTTCACCAAGAGCTTCAAGAATGGTTGACGCATGACGAAAAACAACAAGATGACCAGGTCCGTCCCCTCGACCCTACTGCGGACTTTTTTTTCTGACTCACATGCAAGATTTCTTCTCTTGCTTTGAGTGCTGCGCTGCTCAGAGCTATCCTTGTGAATCACTTTGCTCATTCTGAAGTAACGAAAATGGCCAAATCCGTCGAGGCCACTCTCAAAGGGAAGCTGGACGACATGGAATTAACCGTGACAAAGTTGGAAGCTGAGCTTAAACAGTACGTCTCCATTTCATTGTTTCGATTCATTCCTGATTTTTCCTATAGACAGGTAAATGTGCCTCAATTCAGCGGGTAATTTTTTTTCTGACGTTGACTCATAGCAAACCCTTTATACCCAAAAAGTACAAGAGTGCCAATCTCTACGCGCAGAGCTTAGCCGCATCGCGCTCAAATCTGCATCGCGTTCGATTTCACCCACCCGCTCCTCTTCTACCGCTCCGACCGCGCTCAGTGAGGGTCGTCGTCAATCTGTTTCATCGTCTGGTGCATCGATATATGGTGTTGCTCCTCCCATGCCCCCTATGCCTCCTTCCACTCCTACGCCAGTGTCTCGCTTTACATCTCAACATATGCGCAGCACTTCTGTTTCTCCTGCCTCCAGACCTGTCACACCTGCGCGAACGACGACACCTGCTGTCCGTCACGAGACACCTCTCCGTTCCTCTAACCTCCGCCCTACCTCTCCCGTGCCACCTTCCAAGCCTCGAACTATGTCTTTCTCCACGACCTCTCCCCAAAAAATTCTTCGCTCCTATTCTGACGAATCGGATAGAGAAGTGGTCCATGAACGTTGGATGCCGAACCCTAACATTGCGTACAGCCCTCCCAATGGCAAACCAATCAACTACCCGTACGCAACGCCCGCCGCTCGCTCCCGTTCATCAGGTTCCAATGCAGCTTGATACCATCGCATTCGCACATAGACTTTTTGGCTTCTCGGATTTCTCTCCAGCAGTCTCCGGACTCTTATCCTAATTTCTCTTATTGCTATCTTCAGTCTCGTTTTGATTGCTTACTGTTCCTCTCTAGTCTCAGGTCTCCTTTTCGCCTCTGATCCCTCATCTCGTTGATCCTCGTCTGTCGTCTCCGGTGCTCCGTCTTCTCCCCTTGCTCCTCCTTGCGTTAATCCTCCTTTTCTGCTGTATCGTACATTATTATCTTCTCTTCTCGTCTCGGCTGTTGGATGGATTTCTCAGCCACGACTCGTTCCGGTTTCTGTTACTTATTGCCTTTGACCTTCCACACGCCAAGGAGAGCATTTTCTCGTGCTGTTGGTCCAGCAATCCGATACTTGTGTAGCATTGCATTTCCTTTTTCTGTTCTTGTCTCGTCACATTTGCACGGCCATTTACGACCAGTCAGTTTTGCAGATTTGGTAGATTTCTGCATTTACGGATATTGACGCCTTTGGTACATGATTTGTTTACGAATGCTAGAGTTGAATGACATTTGATGATCTCGTTACTTCCATTTCGTGCCGTCGGATCCTATGTTCCGTAAGTTCGATGGGCGGATCACCGTCTGATAGAGGATATCATATGGTCATTGACTTTTCTGATCGGCGCCGTGTGTGCTCGACGGAGGGTGCCATCCTGTAGTTCCGACGACCTCTTGAGTCGCGGTTCTGATTTGGCTTTCTCGCCATAGCCGGCCACAGCATGGAGTCCCTGAATTTTGAGTTATTGAACCATGGATCATGCCAGGGTCCAGACGATGAACCCGCAGCAAAGTACTTTCCACTCCTTCACCCAGTACGCACAGCATGGTGACGATCAGACTGACATATTATTGACATGGCATGGCACGTCACATTATCAAAACAAACGTGCTAAAATGGCAACGTGAACGATGCTGGCGAACCACAGTACCTGGCGAGGCCCGCGGTGCGAGTCCAAAGCTCACGTTGGCACGCTGGCATTGGCCCGGGTGCGAGGACTCCTTCTCAGGCTCCGTTTTGGAGTTAGACCCGGCGTTTCAGGACTCGCGAAGAACGAGAACAAGCACGGGGAGGGAACGAACTTTGAGGAAGGAGAACCCAGCGTTCGACATGGTTACTTGACTACCTGGCATCGAACGTCTGGCTTCCGCAATCAGAAATGTAGTGGTAGTACGTAGTACGCCAGCGAGTCCCTCGGCTAGCTGTGTTTGATCGACCTGCAGAATGTGTCTGCGGACGCGGCGACGTGAGATAAGGTCTGGCGTGCCCTGACGACCACCGTGGCATGCGAGCCACGTTGTGCGGTCTTCTTTTCCGACGGCCAACATGCGCGCGGCGGCGGCGAGGCCGCATGTTGCGGTGTGTCAAGGAAATGGTATATGGACGAACGGCGGCGGACGGGTTGGCGCCAACGTTGACCACACGTGTTGGTGACGCGCCATGACGCAACGCGGGAATCATTTCACTTTAGTCATTACCGTTTGAAAAACGACGCTGCAGAATCTGAAATCCCTTGTCCCTCGGTTCGAGTGGATGGAGTGGGTTGGTTGGCCGGCAGCCTTGGAGCACGGTGAAGGGTTTAGATTGATCGACGGATAGGCTATGATCGATGCGATCGCTACGCGAGTGGATGCGGTGGTTGGTCACACGGATGGTCACCGTTTCCATCTCAAGATCGCCCGAATCGATCCTAGTCGCCCGTCTATCTTGGAAGACAATGCTCATCTATCATCGTTCGGACCCCTGTGGACGGGTGCCAGTGGAAGCGTGCCTCGAGGCTCCAGGATGGCACGCCGGAGTGGATTGACGTAAGACGAGCACGTTGGACGCTGGATATTTGGATCTTCTATCGCGAGAGTCGGAGGTGCTCTTTAAGTGGGTGGTGATAAGGAGATGCCAATGTCGGGCGCTATGTGATATGTAGTCATAACTCATGAATGCATCATGAATGAGGTCCTTCGACGGGAGTCCGAGCGGCTGATCGCGGATAAAAAGCGACGTTGGTGACGGTTCGATGTTCGCGCAAGGACGTCACTGGTCACTAGCACTGCTGGTGCGATGGATGGACGACATGTCGGCGAGGGGTCTGGCGACCACTCGGACGCTTTACTCTGAGCCAAAGGGAGGATAATAGCGTTGCTTGTTGCCATCTGTCGGTAGCCGGAAATCCATTTCTGTACTCTTTTTGTTCCTTTTTTCGCCAACTCATCATGGCACCTAGCCTACATATGCACGTCTCCGTGCCAGGTTCACGATGGAGATAACCAAGGTGGGCGGATATGGCGGGGATAAACAGATCGTGCGTCATGTCCGCCAGGTTAACGAGTTCGTATCCCTGGGGCCCTCTCTTCCCGACGGAACCTATGCCTCGTCGTTGCAGCGTGTTGGTAGGGTCGCCAGACCGTGTTCGTCCTGAGCTCCCTGTTTTCCGGGGGTCATACGCGTGTTCGTCGAGCGCTGGAGACTTGGTGACGAGGCGCGATTCCTCGGGTCCGCGTCAGGATTCAGGGTGATCAGACTTGGTTTTGGTGAAACACTGTGGAAGAGTTTGGTGTCGACGGCTCGCTTGCGTACAGATGTGGCCGCGGGATCAAGGATGTTCTGCTAGAGCTCACACCGCCAAGTGCCATTCGGGTATAGCTGATCAGTGATCGGGGCGACAATTCATAACGCGGTCAGTTGGTTGAGGTCAAACAAGCCAGTGTCCTCCTGGACGGCGATAGGTTCGAAAATCAAAACAGTCAATATCGACGGTCACATTGAAATACATTCGATATATGTCATGATAATGCTACAGATAATTGTACACCGTCGATCCCTTGCACGAGTTCAAGCAACGACGTTTGCAGCGTGTGCTGGCTGCAAAGCGGAATACGCCACGTCATTAATGGACGATCTGGAGGACAGGATGAAATGTGTCACTGACTTGAGCGCTAATGCCAAGCACCTGGGCGATGGAGTTAAATTCCTGCTGGCTTGGCTTTTCTTTGCCTTCCAAGACTGTGTGATGATAAATCAGTGAGCGTTGCCCGGGGTACCCGATCAACCAAGTCACGTACTGTCATCGACGCGTTGCTTGGTCAAGCCAACCTGGCCTGCGAGCTCGGCACTGGTGCAGCCTGTGATGGATTCGATTCAAGGGATGAATTCATGGTGAGTTGGGAAGCCAACGACGCGGACCTTTGGCTTTCATGGCCTGGTCGATGGCTTTGCACTGAGCGGTCATGATGGAGATGATGTTGATGTGGTGTGGTGTGATGTAAAGAAGAAGTGCTTTTGGGGCCCGTTCTTATCTGAAACTGTAGATCAGCGGAACAGGAGAGATAGACTGATATATCAGTATAACTGTTGCAACATCGTGTAAGTACTTTTCCAGCACGAATCAAGGGCGCTCGTCACGTGCAACTTGTAGGCAGAACGATGACCGTAAATGCATGACAGAGAAAACTTTGCTTTGAATAGAGCATGACGAACATCGCTGTTGACAATTGTTTGTGGTTGCTTGTCCGTCCCGTCTCGAGTTCGAGTGAAGCCACCCACTCGGTCCAGTCACCGCATATACTCCTCAACCCTCGTCAAAATGGTACGTGGTCAGCATCGTAGATCACAGGTCACGTCGAGACATACAGCTTTTTGTGTGTCCCGTTGGTCCTGCAGAGATCTGATGATGGATGACGACGCTGACCAGTGGATGTATGCAGCCCCCCAAGAAGAAGGTCGCCAAAGAAGAAACCACCGTCTCACTTGGTCCTCAGGTCGCTGAGGGAGAGCTCGTTTTCGGCGTTGCACACATATACGCCTCGTTCAACGACACTTTTGTCCATGTCACCGATCTGTCGGGTAGGGAAACCATCTCCCGCGTCACTGGTGTGTGGTGTCGCCACTGGTATCCGATGGGTCGTCATCTGAGCCGTATAAAAAGGTGGAATGAAGGTCAAGGCTGATCGTGACGAGTCTTCACCGTACGCCGCCATGTTGGCTGCTCAGGATGTCGCAGCACGTTGCCGAGAAGTCGGCATCACTGCCCTCCACATCAAACTTCGTGCCACTGGTGGCACAGGCACAAAGACGCCAGGCCCCGGTGCACAGAGCGCCCTTCGTGCGCTCGCCCGCGCGGGTATGCGTATTGGCAGAATTGAGGATGTGACGCCAGTCCCCACAGACTGCACGAGGAGAAAGGTAATGCTCGATACGGACCTTGTCCTTATTACTCTACCGCTGATCGCGATTTTGATAGGGTGGTCGTCGCGGTCGTCGTCTGTGATGTCGTGTGGTCACGTCTATATTTGTGTGAATGCCGGGATTAAAAATGATTTCTCGCATGTCATTGCATGTACTCTGGTCGTAATCAATGTCGCTGATCGACGCGCATCAGGTGTTGTCTGCAACATCTGCCCCGCGGTCGTTCGTCTCTTTTCTGTAATCGTAAGGATGAGGTGATCCCCAATGGGGATGTCACGTGTTGGTCACTTTGCTACTCTCCTCGCAAACGAATGGCCACAATGCGGCACATGCTGGTGTATAGATTCTGCGGAAGGTGTCAGATTGGGCCATGGATGGTTTCTATTCCGAGGTGTATGCCGAGGGACAAGAAAACGTACCAAAGGATGGATGAGGTCTTTACCCCTAACAGGCTCTTCGCTGAACCAATGCGCTCATGCACATGCCCCAGAGCTGCGACGCACCACGACGAAATCATGGACATCGCGGCTCTTTGTGAGTTCCCGCCTTATTCCGCGTGCATCCACTCACGCGAGTCGGGCCACTCGTCTACCGAAGCAGTGACCGTGCCACACGGGCGACGGATCTGTTTCTGGGCCAAGTCCACGCTGCCCAAGAACCCGCTTTGTTGAAGAATTCCAGTGCATTGAAATCCAAACAACATCAGGACACACAGTGGCCCGGGTATGTACGACATCTTCGACAGCTTCGCTAGCGGACTTGTTCAAGCACACTTCAGTGGCATTGACGAGGGGCGAAGAGGGTTCTAGAAGGGACGAGTTACACGGAACCTGCCATTGCTTGGGTGAAAGAAGGCGCTGCGTGGGCTGCCATCGAGTATGTCAAGGCAACCACAGCTGGGGCAACAGGAGAGCCGCGGAAAGACCTGGTCATCGTCCGGTGGCGATCGTTTATACACACAAATCGCAGTACCAGAATTGGGTTCGTCGTCTGTAGCCTAAGTGTGTAGGTCTAGCGTGGCTCATGGCCGTGCTATCCTAGGTCCTCGTACAGTGAGCTGCATCTCCTTTCGATGACACTGACCACCAATGAAGTAGTTTCTTGGAAAGATATGGTAAACCGACCCTCGTCGATAATTTTCTCGTCGATCTTGACTCGAAAGATGACAACAGCGTGCAAGCAGCTGCAAAGGAAATAACCGGTGAAATATACCAAGGGTTCGAAGGAATGATAATCATGCCCCGGGTTGGTATGACAGCATGGCTTTTCATAAGATGATCCCACACGGGTCGATTAGTCATCCTTCGACAGGGACACTTACAGCGGCGCAAAAATGGCAAGGGAACTGATTTTGAGCGAAGATCTCACTCTGAAACACTACGTAGGAACATTACAGACGTGCGCTTTTGCGTTGGGCATATGCTATATATTTGACGTTACGCCACCAGTCTCGTCGAGTCTCTCTCGAATGAAGACCAAGAAACTCACCATGAAGCAATCGCTCGTCAAATACCTTTGTTACACTATACCTGGATATCCCACGCAACTCTCGTGCAGCTTTAATGGTCTACATCTCTGGCTGGCTCGCAGCGCGGTTTCTGACAATGTACGACGAAGAGGAAGTAAGGGCGCGGTTTAAAGCTATCTTTGGTGGAATGAGCATTGGTTTGTCATGGTTGCTTGATCGGTCTTCAATTGTTTTGGGCTCGGTAGCCAGAAAGAGGGATTGGTTCAGAGATTGATCGGAATGGTGACTGTCACCCTTGGAATTGTACGCGTCTTGTGGAGTTGGCACAACTCCTTGGCCAGAGGCGAGCATTGTGCTGCTGGTAATGCTGAGTTCGTGGATAGGGAATCTGGATCGGTGAGTTTCATCAGAGAATACGGCCTCATGCTCAATTGATGTGAAAGATGGAAACGTCTGTCTTCTGTCAAGATCATCTCTGGTCTCCTTTCGCCTGCACTGAGTGAGATGTCGGAGACGAGATCGATAGCGTACTCGCGAACACCGCCTCCGGCCGATAATACTTTTGGGCGGTAGGGTTCGTCAACCCACTACAGATTGGTGCCACGAAGCTTATCAGACGGTTGCTCGCTGCTCGCTCGGATGCCGTTGATGCGGTCAGGAAGCTGAAAGTGATGAGAGGGTCGGGGAGAAGACGAACGACGAGAGCTGCCAAAGAAGGGAGGTGACTAAGCGTGGGTAAACCCTTTCACCCTCAAGCACCTCACCTCGCTGTTTGCACGTTTATGCTATGTGGTGATATCAGCCTCGACGGCTGTTTCTGGTTTCAGTTCTTCAGTGTTCGTATTTGCTATGCTCGTGGTTCACCCCGCCAGCCTCTGTGATGTCTGCCTCGATCCATACACTATCTCCTCCGAACCCGCTAATTCACCACACGCCATAGCGTGCGGCCATATTTTCTGTCTCACGTGCGTACCACCCTACAAAACGCCCCTCAGCGCTCCTAACACGTTATGCGGCGTCCTACAGTTGTCTCCGGAACCTCTCTCCGAGCGCCTGTCCGCTCTGCCGAAAATCCTTCCAACCCGACCGCGTCAAAAAACTGCATGTCGCCGGTCCACCCGAGCTTGATGGCGCTGCCGAAGAATCGATCGAAGTAGAAGCCACCCAACTCCTCCAGCGTGTCGCGCTCGTGTCCGGCGAGGACATTCCCGACGTCGAAATTATCGAGGTCGTTACCGAAGTCGAAGAATGGCTCGCCAGCAATTCCATTGACGACGATTCTGTGAGTATACATGCATCCTCATACACTCGCACGACGCCGCTGAGCTCCGCGCTGTCGTTGGCGCATGAGGCTGGCTCGTGGTCGTGCTTCTCGGATCCGAGTTGTTCCGCCTTCCAGTGACACGTTCTCACCTGTCCCACGAGATAGCATCGACCGCTGCGTGCGGCCCTGGACGCTCTCCAGCGATATAAGGCATTGCAAGAGCGCAATGAACGAGACCATGCAGAGTTTCGTCGTGTCCGCCGCGAGCTAAAAGCCTATCGACGCAATGCGCACCAAGACTCAAAGACGTCCCGTGCCGTGGAAGAAAGTCTTTTAGGCCGGATCGACGAGATCGAGAGCAACCATGCGTTGTGAGCGCCTTCCTTCGTTCCGTCTATATAACGAGGTGGCGCTGACGGACCCGAGAACAGGGAAGTGAGTCACGCTGATCGTGAATGAGGGCTAGGCACCGCTCGACTCACTCATGCTTTGCAGTTATCTCGGCTCCATGCCGAGATCGATTCCCTCCGTGGTGATACTCAGCAACCTTATCGTAATGCTTCTAATCCCCTCCCACCACCACCTGAGCCGTTACCGCTTGACCGGTTTCCCGCCTTCGCCAGGCCAGGCGGGCCCACGGATTCGTCTGATCCTCTTTCATCTGCAGTACCATTTCCTCCACCTCCGCCGAGGACGCAACCTACTACCACCGCTACCACCACCAACGGCTACCCACCCGTCACCGCGTATGGCGGAACATCACATACTCAATATGTACCTCCTGCCCCGATCAGCCAACCACTCGCCATTCCACGTGCACGGCATCCCGAAGCTCCGCGTGGAGAGGAACGGAACAGAAGACCCGCAGCCCAGGAAGTCAATGGTATCATCTGTCCCGAAGAGGAGAGGAGAACGCATGTGGAATCCAGCCGTGCTGCCGAGGCCAGGTACACAAGCACGGACGGGCGACCACAGATCAACACAGGTTCAACACAGGCCTGGCGTGTCGTCGTCGCCCCTTCTCCGGCCCCCAGCTGGGCACACCACCCGCTCATCGAAGGTGGGAGGTCGGATGAGGAACGCGAGGTTCGATCGAGGGTCCGCGCGAATGGCATTTTGAGCGGCGGTGCTGAGGCGGACCCTCGGCCGACCGTGGATACGCGTCTAGCATCTGCGGCGGCATACGTCCAAGGCTATGGCTCTGGATATGACTTGGGCTTCCAGATCACCAGCGAATCTGCCCCATCGTCGTACGGGAGCGACCGGTCGGATCGGGTGCACGGGTTTCCTGTGCAGGAGTCGCCTGATCGGCCAGTTGGTGGGTTGGGCTTGGTGGGGGTGCCGCAGCCAATTGTGGGAACAGTGTCGACGCCGGACGAGGACGCTACGCCAGTAAGCCGGGCAAGGCGGCTAACGAGGAGGAATACGACGCAGGCGGTAGACGGAGAGGGATCGACGCGGAGGTTGCATGATCAATCCCTCCTGGATATACCGCCGAACGGAGTGGCCCGGAGACCTCCTATGCAGGCGATCGATCACGTACTCGGCGTTCGACGTACCGTGACCGAGGGCTCCTTGCGCCATAGGGTTAACGGTGGGGACAACCTGGGGAGACACCGTAGAGCTGTAAGCGGGGTTGCTGCGCCACTCGTAGGAGAAAGCGAGAGCCCAAGGAGTGAGACAACGTGGGGTACGGTGCAGACATTATCCAGGGAAAGCATAAGCGGAGGCAGTATGGCAAGCCTTGGGCGGCTCGTCGGACTTCACAATGGTGGAGTCCGGGGTCAAGGAAGCGTCGGTGGTTCGTACGGAGGAGGTGAGGTCCTTGGCGAAGGCGCGACTGTCCAAGGAAGAGAGGTCGACGAGATGGAAACGCCTATCATGCGGGGCAGCTTACCTCGGTCGGAATCGGGTGCATCGAGTCTGGGTCTTATCAGGGAAGATGAAGGGGAGCGGTCTCACACACAGAACAGCCGCGTTCTAGAGGACACGACACCGCGTCGCCGGCATATGTCCAACACGGAGAGGAACCCTCAAGCTCTAGAGACCACGCAAGATCGTCAAGTGCGTCGAGCGAGAAGGAGCGATGGGACGAACAACAATCGTCCCCACGCGTCACAATCGAGCATCGCGGAAGCTTTGCGTCCAGCTGACAGTACTGACAGGGCTGTCAACGTCTCTAATATCACTGGCACCAATGCGCTATCGCTGCATTTCGATGCCTCATTTCCGACGCATGACTATCCAGATCATGCGTTTTCTGTTCCGTCTGGACTTGAAATTGTTGCGCCCACTCCGATTGTCGGTGGACCCAACATTATACACTTGTGGGCTAATCGTACATGAACATAGAAGATTCTCTCCCCATCGGATATATCTCGATCTCTGACGTTTTTGCACCTCTCCGTTACTCATCCGTGATTACCCCAAGGTTCATTGTTGCTGTGGAGGCCATCACGATGTATGGCTGTTGGTATTTGTGTATTGTTGTTATGTTTGTTTTAGTTAATGTATACGAGTTTA
>JBBPTR010000094.1:0-33998 GCA_038094255.1 Porphyrellus aff. niger
CGAGACTGGAGGAGAAGCGGCGGCGCGCGTCGCGTGAGTAAGCTGACGGTGTCCATATAAGGAAACCTAGTCTAACTACGTAGTGAGAAGGAATAGAGAATGTATATGTACGGACTGATTTCCAACAAAATCAGTCAGCGAGCATTCGAGGAAGGGTGGCTCAAGAATTGCGAGACGATTTGCGTAGTGCGAAGTCAAGCACTGACAGGTGATTAGGGCAAATCTTCGACCTAGCTCGAGTTGTGGCCCGAACTGGAAGTAGACACTCTTCGGTTCCATGACGTCATAAACAACATCATATAACCGCGTTCGTGTCACTTGCTTCTGTCATTTTCCCTTCCAACACCGTCTCACTCGAGCTTACACTCGTTCTAGATGTCGCGACGCGACACAGACTGCATCTTCATCATACTCCTTACCGACCTGATGGTTTACTGCGACACCGATCATCCGTGCATAGCACTCCTGCACCCAGCTGACGTCGGCCATGTACATGGTCAGATGGATGACGCTGACTGTGGGAGTGGCTCACGTTCAACGATCTCAGTCAAGTACATATGCGTCGGGTGGGATAAGGGTGAAGGACCGTAAGTTGGTCCGCGAGGACTGTGTCGTGTGCAGCATGGTAGCAATGAAGCATGTGCCAGTGGTCGATGCTTGCTATATGCGTTCAAATTAATGCATTCCTGCTCAGTCTGCGCTGGAAAAGCGCTACACGGACGTCAGAGGGCTTGGACATCGGTAATCAGCCCAAAATAACTGGAAACTGGTATGTCTGGTTCCGGAGGTGCTCGTTTCCTCACAGCTTTGCTTGTTCATCGATGGAACGAACCGAGAGCAGTCATGTTCCATCACAGTGCCTGTACCTCCAATCATCCCGCATTTACTCCATTGATCATTCGTGCATAGCACCCTTGTGTCCAGCCGACGACAGCCATCCACAGTGATGGATCAGTTGAATGACGCTGGTTGCTGGGGTGGCTCACGCTTAAGGGTCTATCAAGCACATATGCGTTGGGTGCCAAGTGGATGGAGGGCCGTGGATGGGTGACACAATCGTTTGTGACGTTGTAACAATCTTATGCTGAACATGGTCATCGTAGTCATGCACTGGAGACTTATAATGCCACAACCATACAGGTCATCGCCCTATTTTCCAGCTACCCAAGTTAGGAATGGCTGTATGTGTCGTAACCCGTCCACCGGCGGGCGAGTATTGCAGCCTGCAGCCTGCAGCAGCTTGAACGACGCCAATAATTCCGTAGACCGGGTCCTTGCGACCTCGTTCTGCTTGCCCGGCTTGATTCATTAATTGCGATGCACAGTCCTTCTCAATATTTGCACTTGTACCGAGCGCGTGAAGTGCACTTGCGTAACACTATAAATAATGCAACGCCTGACGGAGACTAGCCTCTTACATGACACTGCTGACCTTTATAAGCGCATGCAGTAGGTTTCGAAAGCGAGGGCTTCGATACCTCAAGTGGCATGCCCAGTCTGCGTGATAGTTTCATGCATCCTGGAACATGTTCTGGTGACTACGTTTATGAGGTGTCACGATCCTACGAATGACGGAAACCGTCGACCGAGTTACGTGTGTGGGTGGTGGTAAATTTTCCAGTCTCCACTAGAAAGACAGATGCGGCCTCACCGCCAGCAGATTATGGGCTATAGATGCCATCCGGAGGGAGTACTGGTTCCAGTGACAACGTCGTGTCGAAGCAATACAACCAATCCGTTGTGAGTTTTCGTGGCAGACTGCGAGTGCGTCCTGCCAGACTGCTCAGATGGGGCAGATTCGCTAAGCGTACTCCTCCGGAACTCCGCGTATGATGACTCGGATCAAAATGTAGAACGGACAATGATCGCAATTGCGGTTTTGTATGCTTGGTCACCACAGTCGGAGTTGTCTACGTAGGTGGAGTCACTTGGACAGGGAACCATTAATTCTTAATTGGTTACGCACTGTTAGAAAGATGCCATGTGGTCTGTTCGACGACTCGTGGTGCGACCGCAGGTACTTGCACAAAGGGACCATTTGAGTCTGGATGGGGATGCCACGAAAATTGCAAACGGTAGATTTCCTGTCATTGTCTCTAGTTGCGAGACAGCCATTATCTGACCAAGGGACCATCGTCGTTTTTTTTTCCTTTCTTGTCACCATCCTTACAATAATGATGAGTCTGATCCGAACAAGAGTCAACGCGTCAGGAACGAGATGAAACGGTCGGGTAGCGACGAACGTTCCATTGTCAGCCAAAACCATGGAAGCGACTTTGCCGCTAGTGGAGATTGGCGAACAAGGACCCGGTGGAAACGCCGGAGGCGTCGATTTTCTGGTCACAGATCGTGACAAAAGCTTGCTATTTGTTGATCAAACGACGCAAGTGGAGCACGACCATGCTCGCGCTGTAATAGTTTCATTGATACGATCGGCCCGTCACCACTACAGCTGTCAAGACGTACGTCGACCGACTGAGACAAATAATAGCGGAGCCCACGTTTTCGGAGAGAATTCAACAAGACAGTCCTGATCGAGTGGGCTTCAGTCGATTGCTCCGGACATGGAATTCAGTGGCAGGCCTTGAGGAGTCTAGTGAAACGTCAGCAGCAGCCGCATCACTTCCATCCCTTAAGTCGATGACACGCACCCCCATGTGCCACTGCATGATCGCCTCTTTCAAAGACCAACACACCATCGTCTTGACCGTCTGAAGCCCGTAATCTCCCCCATGAATATGCATTCCATTAGAGGGGACGTGAATGCGGGCACCAAACCAGGCCGGGATCCATAACTCTTGTTCGGTCTTACTGGATCCCAGCAAAGAACATTGAACCAGCCTCACGGAACGCCACGCACCAATCTTTTCGCAGACATTCTCCAGTGTCAGTAGACGTTCGTTGGTTCCCGAGGATTAAGGAAGAAGAGGTCACGATTTGCTTGCGGCACCGAACGCCGATGCATAAATACGATTCTGTCGTCGCAGGTGCCCCGCGCAAATGATGTCGACAATTACCTTGTATTCCTGCTATGCGACACAATTACGACGAGAACGATCAGCGTCTGTAAAATATTCACTCTTTGCCAGGAATAGTCTTTCTCTCCGTCCCGCAATTGCGTGCCGTATCTTGCCTGCAGGAAGTGGGTCGTGGTGAGTTCGTCGGCACTGGGGCAACTTGTGACATACCGCGTACAAAATACGCACGGATCTCGAATACTCGGTGCTAGGAGGACGATCTCAGCGAGCACAGTTGGAACTGCGCCTGTTGGTCGTCGTGATCGACGGTATCGAGTGAAAAGTATTTCTAAATTGGAGTCGACTTGAGCAATGATAAGTGCCAGTTCGCGTAGTCCCTTGGATGAAATTGGGATCGATGACTTATCCGAGAAGATCACCTAACGAGTCGTTGAGCATTAAACTGGACTGAAAAAGTCTGTGAAACAGGCGCACTAAATGCGCCGCATGCTTGGTCGACGATGTATGGCTGAACTTCTTTCTCCCCGCAAGGTACACAGACCGTCGGGCATGTACACCGTGAAAGATGTGAGGCAAGTTCGTCGTGGGAAATGGAGTGCAGTGCCCCACAAAGTTGAAAGACACTCATTGGCCGGCGAAAGCGCGCCCCATCGAAACAAACAGGACAGAGAGGCACCGACCTCGTATGATTGGGACGATTCTCTTCTGATTTCGAAGTGTAAGGTCTCGCCCGAGGAGACCACACCCGAAGACACACATCGCGAATCAAGAAAATGAAGCGAACAGAAGAGAACCGCCGAAGAAACGAACTCGTGGTGGCATGAAACAGGTGAAACGAACAGACGTGTTCTAGAGGCGTACGTGCATCCTTTGGGAAGCTGAAGTTCGTCCGCGGACCCAATAACCTTGCCACTAACTGCGACTCCTCCGTTGCAACGTTGGGTCAGCTAAGCAGGATTGTTAAACCGCACGAAGGCCAACGCTGCTTACACGGGTGCGTGTCCGACCTAAGAGGACGCTCACGCCTCCTCAGTTTATCCCTACTCATTGCTGACCTGTTCACTGTCAGTCACACATTGGACGCTCAAAGGCTAGCCAAAATCGACCAGGGGCAAGGCTTGCACGACTCTGACTCTGACTGGTCGGCTTTCGCTCCGAGATCCTTGTTGACGTCTGGACCTGATTGTTTCGTGCTATTTGGCCAAGTCCTGATGATTCGCGGATGAGAGGACCGGGGGTACTCGAGACAATAACATGACTACCAGTACAGCTTACATCTCGTCAGAAGGTCTCCAAGGTTTCATCGTCCAAGCTACGAGTCCAACAGTCGAGCTCGATCGCTACGCCATCGCATGAACTGCCGCAGAATCGGCACCATCAGTACCATACGGAATAGTACTATAACGGAGTCCTTATCGATCCTTATCGCGAACCAACATCTGTACATACTCACATCCTAACTCCTACCAATATATCAGTGACTTCATCTGATCGCGATCTCAGTTCTCCATGGCCACCTCTGCTACCGACGTTGTCCTCGCAGCCGCGCGTTACGGTAAAGATAAGGTACGGGTCTTCCGCATTAAGCGCGGGAACGATGGCGTGCACTACGTGGTAGAGTACAACGTCACCTTACTCGTCGAGGGTGATATCGATGTGTCGTGCGTATCCACCTGTTGGTCCTGAGGATAGGCACATGACGATGGATTGAACACTGCGTATCCCAGGTACACAAATGCAGACAACTCGGTCGTCGTCGCTACTGATTCCAGTGTGTCGTTACCTCATTCCCTCTGACTCACCTCAGTTCACCATCGCAACAGTGAAGAACATCACTTATTGTATGCCCCTTCTCGTTTCTCGTCACGCTATCACCTGAGCGCTAGCACGCGCGATAGATCTAGCCAAGGTGTCAGATTACATTCTAGTACCCGAGCACTTTGCGCTTCACTTGGGCACTCACGTCCTCTCCAAATACGCGCACTTGAAGAAAGCTTTTATCACCATCGAGCAGCTCCGTTGGACTCGGATCACCGTGAGCGGACAGGACAAGCCACACAAACACTCGTTCTATCGCGATGGAGACGATAAGCGGGTCGTGCACGTCGAGGTGAGCTATCCGCTGACCGGTTTGAAACGTCGCCCCTACTTTGTCATCGAGGGTCGCCGTTAAACAGCGAACAAAAAAAAGAAATGTAGCTCCACTTTGGTGGAGCCGGCAATGCATGCTGTGCTGACGTTCGGAACAAGTATTTTTGTTGGATGGGCTCCACAGGGTCTAGTGGAGCCAAGAGGAATCCCATTTCCTATATAACGACTTGCTGCCGCAGTCGCCCTGATAGACCCTTTATACCCTCCCTCTCTCCCGCCATGCTCGAGGCTTGTAAACTCATTTATCCACGTCCTAGCTCGAAAAGACTGAGGGTACGACGTTGACTGGCAAGGTGACGGCGGGTATTGCCGACTTATTGGGTACGTTAACGAGACCGATTATTCCGTCCGCCGACGTTGACTTTGTCTATAGTGCTGAAGTCGACCGGATCAGCGTTTGAAGGATTCATCCGTGATGAGTATACAACCCTCACCGAGGTACCGGACCGCATTCTGAGCACTTCTGTGGACCTCGAATACCACTTCGCGCCGGTCTCAGTTCCCATTCCCAAGGACCCCAAGCTGCTCGATTTTGGTATTCCCAAGAACATGGGTGACTCCACGGGCACAGTGTGGGATGCGCTCGGCGTTGCTGAGCGTGCGAGGACGTCTACGCTTGATTTGTTTGCGACGGACGAGAGTGCGAGCGTACAGGTGCGTGAAAGTGGTGCAATGACGGGTCGCACGCTGTCATGGTGAAACAGGCGACGCTGTACAAGATGGGTGAGCGGGTGATCGCAGAGAATGCTGGGGTCGAGCAGGCGACATACAGGTTACCGAACAAGCACTACATTCCGGTGGACATGGGCTATCTCAAGGTGGACAATCTGACGCCGTGAGTCGTGAAGTTTGTCTTTGTTTGTCGCTTTGGGCGCTGCAGGTGTACGATGACGTGTTGGATCGGGTGAGATCGGAGAGGAGGCGTGCTTCTCGCTCGCTCGGATCGGACACGTCCGCGATTGGCTCCCCTTGCTCGCTGCGACGGCGGCGGTGAGGATCGATGACGCCGGTGGCACCATCGAACCCCATTACGTCAGTAATTATCCCCCATCGGTGCTCGGCGACGACGTCCCCGTTGCCGTGGGATGGCCCACGTCTTGTGCTCGACTGGCGTCCTTCGAGCGCAGACATGGAGGCAAACTGCCCTGATTGGGTCACATTGCTGCCGAGTCCAAGAATGGAATGCGACTGCGGATGTGGCGATTCCGTGAGATCGTGTCCCAAATCTCATGAGATGGTGACCCTTCTGTCACACGGGATGAGCTGCGCGAATCATCATCATCATCATCAGGGGCTGTGGGATGTGCTGTCCTCTGTCAAATGAAGCGGACATGATCGTTACGGGGGGTTACCTGTGCGCCCGACCTTTTTCCTTACTCGTTGGGGGATCTATTGTATCCCTGGACGTTGGCGCGCGGAGTCTACGTCGCGAGGGTGGACACCCGTTGATAGCCGGAAATGGGGGATAGCTCCGGATGCGGGGGTGTTCCGGCACACATCGCCACGTGACCGCGACACGTTGTCTGCATGCGACGCTGACCTCTACTTGCAGTGCCAAGGCAGAGGTTTTCGTTCCCGTGGCTGCACCGAGGTGAGTGAACATGACGCAGTTGCGACCTGCTGTCTGACGTCAACCAATGCGTGTGCCAGCGGTTTGATCTCCGCTACGATCTCGCGTAAATAGACGTAAATAGATGGCGTCACTCGCTCATTGTCTTGACAACCTTTGGTGTATATATATTTTGTCGTCGTCCGTTTGGTCTCTCGAGTGCGACGAAGGCGGTCGACGGGGCGCTCTGCTAGATCTAAGAGGCAGGAGGGAGTGAGTGCGCGCGGACTGGAGTGCCAGATAACGAATGTGTCGTGCGCTCGTGCCATAACGGATCGATGACATCATAAGACGGCAAGGCCCGATATCTGAGATCTGGGGTTGCGTTGATTGATAGAGTGTAAATATATACAACTTGTGTCATCGGGTTTGGATCCACCAACTGCGAGCGAGCGACTCTCAACATCGCCGCCGACGACAACGACGACCTCGACGACAGCGAACTCGACGCAGACGACTCCACGATGGGCGGTGATCACAGATGTCCAGTCTGCCAAGCCACCTTTACTCGTCCTCAGCATGTAGCCCGCCATATGCGATCACGTACGTCCCCATTTTCCGACTCCACCTTACTCACCCACTCATCGTGGTGCAGACACCGGCGATCGTCCGTACAAGTGTCAGTACTGTGGAGATCAATTTGCAAGAAGGTATCCAAGTCTCCACTTTCCTGTTCCATATTAGCCTCATCCTCGGTGTTCTAGCGACCTTCTCGCTCGCCACATCAATAAATGCCATGCCAATGAAAAACCACTCCCAAACACCGTCGCAGGCCCTCGTCGAAAGGGCTCCGCCGCAGCGTCCCGCGCCACTACCTCCAAACAGGCCTGCGACCAATGCGTCCAGTCTTCGCTCCCTTGTGACGGTTCCAACCCATGCTGTACGTAATCCCATTTCTTGCGGCATCGTCCCGGATGCTCATGACGGCCCATTCCTTGTTCTCACCCTCTCGAACGCTCTCTTCTGCACGGATCAAACAGCCAAATGCGTTGCGCGCAAGTGTCGCTGCACGTACGTCAAATTCCACCGGCAAACTGCCCCCACCGGTCCCGGTCATCATCCTCCCCAATCCCCTTCCTCCTCCTCGTCCTCGCTCAATAGCAATGTTGCACCTTCGCGGTTGTCGTCGCATCTCGATAATTTCGTCCTCGCTCCCCCGCCGTCCGTACCCTCTGCCCCCCCCCTCTCCTTTACCCCTTCGGACCAGATCTTCAATACCCCGTTCACGTTTAACCCTGCCGCTCCTGCTTACCCCTTGAGTTGGACAGCTGCAGACATGTCTCAACTGCCCGTCTCGATGGCATCTGAACCGGACATGACTACAAAATACCGCGCACAAGCTGAGTCGATCCGACGGGCTGGTGCCCCCATCCTTCCTAACAGCTCTCCGACAATGCTCACCAGCCCGTATGGTACCCAGCAACAACAGCCACCATCGAGCAACTGGTACCCTTCATGGGGTGAATCTGGAACTTACCCTTCTTTGGACGATATCAAACCGTTTGATGGCGTTGTAAGGACACACTCGCTTGCGTCCTCCGAGCCCGCTTCGTTCGCTCCCGAACTTTACGGAGTTGGTTTTATTGGCTCCGCCTACCGCCCCAGGAGGGTGTCATTGGACTTCAGCGATAGCAGCAGCGTGACGTCGCAGTCCGTCCCTTCCAGCGCAGCCTCTTCGAATGTGCATCTTCCTCTCCCGGAAAACAAGATGTGTGAGGGTCGCTTAGAGGAGATGCAATCTCAGGACCCCCAAATTTTCCAACCGAATCGTACCAATTCGCTACCATCGTTTCCTGTTCCGTCGGAACCTTCCCAACAACCTTTTTCCCAGCAGCCGAATCGCGTTGGCGAAGGCGGTTTTTCCTCTGCGTTTGGCCTCATGTCCATTGACGATCCAAATGCACTCGCTAACCTTGCTTCTGACGGGGTTTCATTCTTCTCCAACCTCGGCTTGGGCGCATTACCTCATTCACCCAATGCAACACCAATGCCGACGCGCGTGCAACATCCTGATCCGCACCAGGGTCGCGACCGTGGGATGTCGCTCGGCGCATTGCCTACTCCCGGGCCCGGGTTGGCCAAGGATGGAACGACAGATACACGGGAGCTTAAAGATATGTGGAAAACGTTCTTGCGCTCACCTTTGAGCGGATCAGGGACAGCGACGCTCGATTTGCCGACGTCGCAACCGTTGTCGCTTGTACAAATGCCCCAATCACCGTCAGGCCAACGGCGGCGCATGAGAGTGTCATCGTTACCAAGCGTAACACCAACAGTGGAAAAGAACCATCCGCTGGTGATGAACGGGCATGGCGACGTGGGTACGACTGCGCGAGCCACACTGCACGGGAATCCAGAGGATCTGAGGAGTTATGAGGCAGCTGTGAACGCGCGGAGTGCGTCGCTCAAGTTAAACCTTGTGCCACGACGAAAAGGGATGCGGCCGAGTTTGAGTGGGAGCCCGGATGATGGGGTTTCGTCCGCTGTTGGTCAGTCGGATCATCAGGGAATCAGTCGGCCATCGAGCTCAAACTCGACATCGTCTCTAGCACAGGCGTTCACGCTTCCTTCAAGTTGTTCTCAGCAACGTCCCCATCCACAAAATCTTGTTCACAACCACCCATCCCATGCACACGCGTCGGGTGTAGTGAGGTCTCCACCGATGCAGGGTGTGTCGATTTCGCTACCGATCCCGCCGTCCATGACCATGTCTGGGTTGCACTCGCATCCACACTCGGTGGCCCTTACTTCTTCCACCTCCCTTACCTTCGAGCCCGGTTCGCGCGCGTCGAGTGTGACGAGCGACGGGACGGGGACCGGTGGGAGTGGGAGCGACAGTGAGGCGTTCCGACCCTCCTTCAAGAGGTACCCTTCGCAGACGTTGGTACCTGCTAGTTCGAAACGGGCATTGGTGGAGAGAAGTACTGGGGAGAAGGGCGTCAAGATCAACAAGGGGACGACGAAAGGGGAGGCCCGTAATGAAGTTAGGGAAGAGACGGAAGAGGTGGACGGGATGCAGGTTTTCGAACGCGTTAAGGGCGTACGGTCGCTGAGGTCGAGACCGATCGCGGCACTTCCAGAGCGAGCGAAGCGCGGTTAGCGTGTAACGACTATTTTACTGTTTCTTTTGGTACGCAGGTTCGAACCTTCGGGGGCGTCGATTCCTTTATTAGTTGTCTTTCCGGAGACCGTTTGTTCTTTTTTTGTCTGTCCTTGATGGATATTTCGACCTTGCGGAGCAATATCCTACTCACTGATGTTCTTTTCGACGCTCTTCCATTCTGGCTTGTCGTTGGCGTTTAATTTCCTTCCGATCGTGGTACTGTATGCGATATTACTTTCCACCTGATCGAAGTTGCGATTCGAAAACTGCAGTTGATATGATCTGACAAAAAGGACATTTAATTCCAATCAGGGACCAGGGACTAGGGACCTGGTGACGAGATGTCGTCTATCCAGAAGATCGATCTATCTACCAAGGCCAGGGCCGCAGGATTCAAGCGTCATTGGGCGTCACAGTCATTCGTGATTCGGGACCGGTGTAGGGCGGGGTGGGGCACCGACGGAGGTAAGGGGCCCGCCCCACATACACTGGCGAATCTAAGCGCCACACGAGTGATATGCCCGGTATCGTCGAAAGGGAGCTACTTTCGGTGGTGGGAGGGGCCGTGCATGTGAAGATCGACCGTGTACTGCGTGTGCTTGGGGATTGGATTCGATCCAAGTGATCTGATCGACCTGCCGAGGAGCTGGCAAAGTAATGACGTTTTGGGCGTTGTAAACCCTGCATGGTCACGGTGTCGCGATGTCATCGTTGACATGTACAGTACCTGCGTGCGTGGGTTTGGTGAACCGTACACTCGGGCGGATCGAGCAAGTTTCCCACGACTCGTCAAGTGAGTACTCATTGCAATACGCCTGATTTCAGACCCGAGTTCCGTGGCTTCTATTTTTTTGACTCGAGATTGGTCGCTTGTCGGGGATCGTTGACGCGCTAGCGTTGCTTTCTGTCGACATCGTTTGTTAGATCGTCCCCTTTAGCTGTTACAGAAATACTGAATGGCTAACAGTTCAATTCGTCCTATGGGTGCCGACGGTATATGTACTAGTTCACGGGTAAGCTAGTGTGCTTACATCGCTCTCGAAACGCTTCTTTTCAGTGAACAGCTCACGATGGTGGTTTCGCCGACCCCAGATTGGCTGCATGAACGACACTGCCGGAAGGGGTCAGATTGTTGATCTGTTGCAATACCGTAAGGATGGCTCTATGACAGGATTCGCCTGATTTACTTTCTTGTAGGCACTAGGCCTTCTTTGACTTTGCGTCACGGATAGTTGAGCCGGATCCACTCGGCCAACGGACGAACACATCTCACGACACTGCAAAAGCTCGATGCCCTCCTTGTCTTCGTCTCCGAGGTAGTTGGCACGTCGGGTCCATAGGCCCGTCGTGTATGTAATACCCCCTTTTCTATTGTTGATTTGGTTCCGTCATTAGCACTTGGCATCGCGTCGAAGCAGATAACGGTCCTTGAGCGTATCGCCTCGTCAGCTGGGAAACGTCATACCAGGCACGCCGTACCGTTTAAAAAAAACGCGGCTTCCTGCCGCCCATAAAAAAAAAAATCGACCCAAAAATCGACGTCAGGTACGCAACGATCCGTTCTCGTTCATGACAGCACAAACAATCTAGGTTTATCGGGCGTCGGCGGATCCATCGGAGCGCGTCCGCCGACGCACCCTTTGCGTTGGTACTCCGCACATACACGATCACCGTCTATTCGTATTCGTCGGTTCGACGGTCATGGAAGGGTGTTTACGCATCGCCTTTTGTAATCTCCGCCGAGACGAGCGCGCACAGCCTGGTTTTATTTCCGAACGGTTCATTGGCGTCGTCGACCTGCTGTCTTTCATACGTATGTGACGTCTGTGCCTTGTACCTTGGAGGTCCCCTGGACACTTTTTGGTCATGGGGTTCTGATCCCGCAGTCTCCAGACGAACTCCTCCTTCGCGTCGGTGGGACTCTACCATGTCATGGTTGACAGGCGCCACGGGGATGTCGAGATATCCATTTTCGCACGTAGACATTCTCTCGTTCAAAAGGCGAGTGTCGAAAGACATTTCGATTTGTCGGGACCTCGTGCCGCGGTCGACGAGAACACGAACGCTCACGGAATGATGGGGCTCCCGTACGACGCTGTCCGATACATCCACAGCCCTTACTCGCATCATAGAAATTAGTGAAATATGTAACACCTATGGACGCGAGGTAGCTCATTGGATGGTCGCGTCCACGATACAACAAGGACGACTGGAAGGTCCCAGAAAATGAGTGCCTAACGAAGAGACAACTCGGTGCGTCCATTCAAACGGGAAACACCAGGACCAGTAAGCTGACTAAGCTTGACCTGGCAGCGTGCCAGAGTCCTTGGACTCCTCGCCGAGTCTCCAGCGGTTAGCGCCTTCTAGAGTAACTCGATGCTATCCAAGGAGGCTCGACCACGACGCGAGAGCAGCTTTCCTATGCACACCGAGCAAAGGAACGACATGCTACCCCCGTCTCAACTACGACCCCTCTTTCTGTATGGCACGCTGCGCGCAATTCACCTTCTCGCTTGGGCGTTGACCGGCGACGCGACCGAGACGGATCTCGTCCGCGGCATGACCCACAACGCATACGTCCGAGGATACGCGCGTTACACGCTCGTCGGGAAAGACTATCCCGCCGTCGTCAAGGACGATAGCGATGTTGTCGCACGCATGGACGGCCTATTGTTGACCCCACAGAATCACTCACAGCGGGCGAAACTGGACGATTTCGAAGGCCAGACTTATAAAGTGGAACAAGTCATGGTGACGGTCACCGACGATCAGGGCCGGGAGAAACGCGTGGATGCGGACATTGGTTGGAGCTGTTCGGTGGGATGGAGCTGGTTGGACAGGATGACCATTCACCACAGGCCCCAGCTACGGACTAGGTAATCGGATGATCACGACTCCACAGTATGCAGTGAATCGCATATTGTTTGGGGGTAGCGACATTAGTTAGCACAGGAAAGTAAGTCGTAGTCCGTACAAGAAGTCGAATAAATAACAGAATTGAACATTACTGTCATCGTGTCCATCTCGGTCAAATGTTCCTGAATAGCTCGTCCAGTCATCATAAATAACTAAACACAGGCACCACTGCTAGGTGCATTCGGTGGCACGGAAATGATAAGCGATTCAGCGGGGGATTCAGATTGCGGCAACTTGAGGCTGCGGATGATCTGGTTCTGTCGGTGGAAGCGCCATGAATCTCCAACCAACCTATGATGGTCTGTATCAGTCAAGGATCACGCTGGACATGTGAGATATACCGACCCAACGACCTTGCGTGAGACGACTACAGGCGCAACAACAATTGCCCCTACGGCCAGTAGAGCTGTAACACCAGCTAAGGTAGATGGTATGACAACCGTCCACGCAAACCCGTCGCAGAGCAGACGGAACACTCTGTCCCAGTGCCGGATGTCTGGTAGAATGAAGCCTTGTGTCGAGCCTTCGACGCTATCCACGGATTTGATCATCTGATCGATTACGTCCAGTACATCATCTTAAATATTTAGGGTCAGTCTCTTGGACGGGCCAGAAGGGAGGTGGCAAGGTACGGACTTTTCGTGGGCGTGTTGACTTGCCAGATGGGCGTTTCCGTTGCATCGAGGAGGTCCCCAAACAAAAAGAGGTGCTTCAGTCTCCTGTATTCTGGTGTCTGACGAATCTCCTCTCGCAGTGTTCCTGTGTCATTCACTTGACTTTAATGAAATCGACGGATGTTTGATTACTTACCATTGTTTGCGAGGACGCGCATAACAAAAGCAGGGCCGAGTAATGAAGACGGGGGTTTTGACTGGTTTGTATTTACAGCATGATGGATATTTGAGCCGTGCGTGGGCAGAATCATGTTAACAACTTCGGGTATAATCTGCTTAAGAACTTCCGCGCCGAACCCTGCACGAAAACCAAGGAGGTTCGCAATGCGAAGAGGTAGCGATATGGTCATACGCACACGTTTGGGCCAGAGAGCACAGGATGGCAACGCCTTTTTTCTGTGACCTCCATCGCTCGGTCCTCAGATGAGACATGCCTCGTTCCACCAAGTCCCGAGTCAACCGATGCTCGCCATCTACGTAAATTTAGCAACACGGACTTGAGATGGAAGGAGCCAAACCTACGAATGCGAAAAATATTCAGATAAATGAGGGTCGTGCGCATTTCTCCCGGTTTTCCGGCTGCAAGTTTGCGTTCTAGGAGGGAGGCAATGTCGTACCCCATGATCTGGAGCTTCAGTCCGTCTACTGGCATGCATGAATGCAAAAGAGAATGTAGAATGGGTGTCTCCCTTACCACACCGCAACAAGTCTTCGAAGATAGTGAACCCTTCAGTTACACCAATTGCTTCATCGAAGTAATCCAACCTCATCATATTGATGATATATCCGGCTAAAAATGGATTTTCGATTATTGGCGCCCAAAATACCTCTGGGAACTATTCAGACGGTGTTATAGCCAGTCAGGAGAATAACGGACCATGGGTGAGACATCTCGTCAGGGCATATGCAGCCAACAGCGCACTATCTTTGAACTGTAGCTGTTTGACGAGGATGTCCAGGATACCCTTGTGCAAGACATAGGTTTGGAGGTGACGGTCGACTGATACGAGTTAATAACCGACGTGAAATGCATAGCACACACGTCCTTACAGCTACATAACTTGAGAAGGGTGAAAGTGGCCGTAGTCCGCGCGCGCACGCGACGACCACCAGCCGCAAGTAATAGTTTCTGTATGAATTCTCTGCGGTTATTTCCTAGTGTTCTGGCTTCATCGGAGTTGATGAGTGGCGAAAAGGCATCACTCGAATTCACGGCCTTACCGGAGAATATCTTGTATAGAAGCGAGTCTCCGATCCTCACCCACTCTCGAGCAGGGGTATTGTTCGCGGTTCCGGCATGCAGATATTGTACTGTGCCTAACAGCGTAGAAGAACGGAGTGTGGGAGAACGATGTATGACAGGCGGGACATGCGTGACAAGTCCGAGTCCAAGTCCAAGTCCTAGATTCAAGATTACGAGCAGTGATTTCAGGTGGGAGTGAAGCCATCAGCTCAGGTCGAAAACGTGACTCACCTGGTCGTTGTTGGAGTTTGGCGCGCAATACCTCAACTAGGGCCTGGACTGCTAGCGGGCTAACCGGTCCTTTCCGCTCTCTTGCTAACTGATGAAGCCTGGGTTCCACCTTGCGGCAATGAAACGGGTCTGAACAAGGCGAAGTGGTCAAATAACGACGTTCACGTCACTACAAACATAGTACCTTTTTCAGCAAGAGAGATGACAACGCGCAGAGCTGAGGTAAGCTGGCGTGGATCTGGTTGTATGGATCAGATATCTTTATGACATCAAACTCATGCAACGTACCATTCGCGTCTAACATCAAAGAAAGTCTGTCTCTCGAACCAATAGAGCCCTCCACAAGCTCAGTGACTATCGAATCCGGGTCTGACAAATGATCAGTGCTTGGACAAACGTGCAACTGTTGGTTGGCATACGAAGTTCTACAAGAGAGGAAAGCGCATCCATCACATGTGTGAAGTTCTCCCCCGGAACAACAATGATATGATCTAATAATTGCAGGAAAGCGTCGACTACTCCAGTAGTCAAAAGCGAGTTCCGAAGATCTCTGTGTTTCGCTAAGGGTCGCAAAAGGGCTACAGCCCTTGGCCAGTCGGGTTGATCAGGCTTAATAATGCTAACAAGAGACTGGCTCGCCTCCGCTAACACTTCCTCCGGGAGGCTCTTCTCAACATCAGCTGCGCAGGGTAATGACGTCAAAGGTATCGATGGGTGTAGCACGAAACGCACGGGAATTCACAGCTTCGAAGTATGAAGCAATAGCAACGAGTCTTACCAAACCGGATTGTTTAGTAATGAGATCGGTGAGTGTTCTCTGCCAATCAAGTTCCTGTCTGATGGGCGAGCGACCTTCCGCTGCGAAATCGAACCTCTATAAGGGCGGTCACGCCGATTCGGACAACAAACTCACTGAATCTCAACATGAACAACAACTTGTGAAGATAAAATGGCGCAACTTCTTGTCTTCCCGCGAGGTAGTCAAAGAGCGCGACGTATGCTGTACGATCAACAGCTCCCTTTTCCCAAATGTCATCCTCCTTTGAAGGCATTGGTCCTGCCGTCTCCAAGGGATTCCCAAACCCGTTTCCGAAGGTTGCCTTGGGTATATATGTATTTGCGAATTGGACTGAAGCGTGTATCTTTTGCCCTGGAATGATGCGGCGAGGCTGAAACAGATGCAGCCTACGGAGCGATTAGACATATAAAATTTTCCGGACTAGCGTCTTACCTGTGCGCATTCTCCCCGGGGCCACTGAATGAAACCTCATATCGGATTGGTACGAATTCAACCAGTCTCCAAAGCAGAGTCATTGAATCGATTGTTCCGTGATCAAGGTCTTCGTCAGTCCACAGGCTCAGCAGAATATGCCCAGGCTTCAAGACTAGCCCGCTCTTAGACGCCTCGCGACGCATCCACATAAGTGAAACATTCCCAGCATGAAATGTCTTTCCTGGTCGATTCGTCCCACCTCTACAAATAGCCTCAGCTTACATGATACCACCAGATCAGAACGAACATACACATCAGAATGAGTCCCAGCAAACCAAACTTCTTTGATATCAGCAGTCTTTCGCTCGTTCCTTCCGTTGCTGCTGCGTCGTGAGTGAAAGGGGATCGAGACAGTTAATGCGGGTTTCGCCTTTTCGACCGTCGAGCCATCCCCATTCTCGGGGATATCGTCGTCATTGGAAGTGTCCAAGGAGCCCCCACTCGTGAAAGTAGTCGAATGATGTACTATTGTTTCGGGACCGTCGACCCTCGCCAGTTCGTTCTCGTTGCTTGCCTCCACGTCGATGGGAGACAGTTGAGAATCTTTCGGCGGGTTATGGAGATCTGGCGAGTTCATTTCGAGAAAGTATTCTGGAATAAACTTGACACGACACTCGTCAAGAGCGAGTGCGTGGCGTATATGGCAAGCATGTGTGGCAGCTGAAGAGGCAGAGAGGCGAATATCGCCTCTCCCGAAACCGACCGAGGATACAGTGTCCCTGACCGTTAATCAACGTCGATGGACCAAGAAACCAATAGAAAAAATCGTACCACACCCCGATGAAATGCACTCGCGCATCTCTCCAAGAGAACGTCATTTTAAACTCTCGTGCCATGTCATTCGCATTTCGCTTGTTGGACAGAATGGACTCAAAGTGGTCATATGCACTGCCGTTACGCGTTAGCAAAATGCGAAGTGCACCAGACAACCGTACTAACCTTCCAATTTGTTTCTCGGTCGGGTTTTTGATCAGCCCCACCTTGTGTTCCATCAGTCATGATTTTAGCTGGCGAACGGTGATGTAGTTTACCTCGTATATCATCGCTGCCAAGATCCTGACTTGATATGCACCTCGAGAAAAACCTATGACCTCGTCAACATCTTAGAAGCCTGTTCGTTGAGAAATAAATCAAACGGACCGAACAGGTATATTTGGTCCCCTTCCTGGTACTTCCCTGCTAACCACGCGTAAGCGTCTTTCACGATTTCTTCCACATTCCTGTACAGTGAACAAGACTCGACTCCCTGACCATATGTCAATCCTCGATGAAAGGCTCACCATGCAATTGCCATATCAAGTTGATCAGAGATGGTTCTTCCCATGCGTTGGAACACATGTATGATCCTCGGACGCGTGCCAATCCCGCTCGAGTAGTAGGTGTATTGTTCTGGCAAAGGATGCCTGGTATCACAGTCAACGGCTTCGAACAACTTCACGACATTGGTATTCTATCGAGAGATAAGCCTCGCGTAGTTGTCGGAGGGACTAGTGACGTACCTGTCGACCGAATTTATTTGCAGTGCCATCAATGCAGACGACAAGGTTCCTCTGGGGCTCATCCGGATCGACATGAGAGCGGCAATTGGGACAACTGGTCGAGCGCGGAAGGGTACTGGTTGAACTAGTGGTATGGAACTGACTTGAATCGGGAGACATGATGAGGGGTATGCGGTAGATAGAACCTACGCTGTGTCTGTTTCAGCCGAGAGTGTTGCACGCCAGGAGCGCTATATACGAAGTGCTTGCTGCGGCCATGGACGTTGGCTGGAATGCTTGGTAGTCTGCATTTGGCTTGCTTCTCGTATAGTGACATTCCATATTAGGATTTCGTATTACGTAACCGAAGATCGCATTTGCGGCCACGTCTGCGGGACTCGCTAAAGAAATTGGCCAGGACACTGGCATGACATGTTCTGAGCCCGCCACCTTTTTAACACGTACCTAGCGGTGATATGTACATACTTACGATGCGGCAGTGACAGCTGTTGCAGTAGTAGGCTGGCAGCTTCAAGCAAGCTGCCTCCTTCGAACCTCCGAATACTCCGACCCTTGGTCTGGCATGATGTCTGCGAACGATCAATCGATCACCTCTATACAAGTGGCGAATATTGAAGAGCCTCCGCTCTGGTTTACTGGCATGCAAGTTAACGTCTGAACATTTGCCACGTCGCTATAACGCTAAATAAGTCCTTTGGCTCTTTTTCTCCTCTTTGCCAGTCGCCCCTGTTAAGAGTCATCTGCGTTTTTACTGTATGCATTTGTTGGGAACGGGCCGCTAAGCCCTCTTATATAGCGGCTCTTACCCCACCGACGACGTTTCAAGCTAACCCGGTAAGGTTTCATTACTGTAATAGTAGCAGTACGGCGAGAGCACCGTCGCGTATTTGTTTCACAGTTTGGCCTGCATGCCTTCGCCATGTCCATTTTGTCCGTTGCCGTCGCCGCAATGCTGCTGGACCCGGCGCGGCCGGTGCGTCTGACCAAGGTACCACAATACTGCTCCTTTCACCTCTTCCAACCATTCCCTCACGACCTCTTCCTCGAACACGTTCCTGTCATAGAAGATCTGCATGTTCATCTGTCCCGCTAAGCTGTCTGCAGTGAGATATAGCTCTGCCGGGCGCGAGTGAATATGTATCATCGAGTTCTCCACCACAACTTTTGGGGTTGTTTCAGCTTTCCGTACAAATTCCAGGGGTAAAGGAGGGGTCACATAGCCTGCCTTGGCCGGATGTAGGACGGAAGAATAGGGTGAAAGTGGGTGAGTGAGTGGTAAAGGGAACTCGGTTGGGGACAACGAATCCAGCTAGCGACAAACCAGAGGTAAAAAAAACGGATCTTTGGGAAATGAATAAGTGACGTACACTGCCAGCACTAGATCCTCCAAAAGCCCAAACCATAGGGATGTCCGTCGCTGCCAGAACTTCTTCGTCGCGGTTGCGAGTCTCAACGCCCTGCATCCATTGCAGAGCAGCCACCCGCGTATGTTCACCCTCCGCTTGAGTCACAGCATGTATAATCTCGAAAAACAACGGATGGCTGAAAAAACTCGCCGCTTGTTTCTTAACCAACCCAACGCGGTGCAAGAACCGATCAAATGCCAGGAGGTCCGAGAACAGCGGTGCCCCGTCCGAAAGAACACGCTGGGGTTGTCTCGTAGCTTCAACAGTCGTCATGAATGGGAGCTGGTAAAGGAAGAAACCGAGGGACAGCATAGATTCACCACCACCTCCCCTCTCAAACCATCCTCTGTCGAGATAACGACGTAGGTTTAGAGGTCCCCCACCGAGATAGGGTTGTCTCTTTCGATACGCCCATTCCTCTTCCGAGATCTCTCCGCGAAGGTACCGTCGATAGAGCACCCGTGTCATCGCTACTTGTGAAAGTACTATGAATGCATTTCCAAAGGTGATGCCATGTAGACGGCAGTTTGCGATCACCGCAGTAGTTTGGGTGTGAGAGAGGGAAGTAGTGACAAGGCCGGATTTTGCTGCGGTGTGCGGTGTTGAACGCGTGAGGCGACATGGAAGAGTGTAGCCTCCCTACAGGAATGATCATGAATACGTCAATATGCCAAACTAGTTGCACCCGTGCGGAAAGTTAACGCCCACCTGTCTCCTCGCCATTCTTATCTGGAGTATTACCATCCCAGCCGCTCTCCGCCACCGTCTTACGGCTGAACTAAACGAGCGCATGTGCTGCGGCTCGTGGTTCATCGAGGCGTTTAACATCGCCACCCTTTCTTCCAGTGGAATTTGAGCAGGTTCAGCGCCACCACCCCTCGCAAGCGTATCCAACAAACACCGTACAAAGGTGTTGATCGCCACCCTGTCTGTTACGCAATGCGCCACCAATATCATCAAGTGGAGAACATCCGTCTTCTTGGGGTCGGTCTCGCGAAACACATACAGCTGCATCAACAGCTCCCTCGAAAGGGGACGTGGACCTTCCATAATTACCTGCATGCGTTGTTGCGCCTCCTCGCGAGCCATGTTTCCGAAGACGATCTCGCGCGGACGAATGACACCGAGATCGTGTTCCTCGACAACAAAATAAGGTCGCGAGACAAATCTTGTACCGTCACCTCCTTTCGAGTCGGAAGTTGTGTCGAGCCCGAAGGGTGCGTCATCAACACCCTGCACCGTGGCCCCTGCGAGTGGGTAACGTCGTTTCGTAGACAGCCAAGCCTTTACAATATTGGCATCGGAAAAAAGGTACGCGTCTCGAGAGCCGTTCAGGAGACGGAGTTGACAGTACTGTAAACCATCTGCCGCCCCATCGAAGAGGCCATACCAGAAGAACCAATGTTCGACCGCATCAAGCGGACGTTTGAAGGTGCGCCCACGAGTAGGATGAGTGTCAATGAGTGTCCAGCCAGGCATTGATGAGGTAGAACAACAAGTGTGAAACACGGCGAGGATTGGGTTAAAATAGGTCGGGTGTTGACGGGCAACCTCTAGGAGAGTGAGTCCCAAGGAATCAACATGTCGCAAGTAGCTCACCGAATCTCACCCTGAACAATAACCTGGGTGAATAATAAAATACAATTCCTGTTCTCACCGCGAGGGAGCCAAACAGCGCAACATAAGCTCGTAATTCCACAGCCAAAACATTGTCTTCGTTGGAGGGCATTAACTTCCGGACCCGTTTCTAGGCTGGTCCGAGTGTTTCCGAGTTTGCGGATTGGACAAAAGGCTTGTATTTGTTGTCAGCGAATGGGAAAATGAAACCGAAGAGGGTGTGACCTATCGACACATTTGATGGAGAGGCACCATCTAGAGTCATGTCTCACTTGCGAGCATTTTCCCAAGGATGGAACGAAACTTGGCGTTTCAGCCAGTTTCTGGAGGGAAACGTTACCTCTGCCTGTCCAGAAATGGAGGTCGTCACTAGTCTAGAAATATATCTACAAGGTCGCTAGACTAACCTGTTCATGTATCTCTCCCGGCGCATACCGATGAAGTGAAAAAATCGCCGAAGGGAACTTGAACGCCTTTCCCGGGGGACGAGTTGCACTTTGGCGTGGGCAACACTACGGAACCAATGCGAATTGCTAGCGAAAACCGGGTTACCTTGATACCGGTGGTCCTGGCAGTTGTTTCATATCTCTTTTTTCAGGAATGGCTTCATCATGGAAAGTGCTCGAGAGAATCCTTCGCTTACTGGATTATATAAATAATTCATGATTGCTTCAGGGCTGTCGACCCTCACGGATCTACTCCTGCTACTTGTCTCCACATCACTGCATCCCAGTGTTGGAGTCTCAGTGTTGGAATTGAGCAATCACGAGCGCAAGTCACGACACACACACTGGATCACGCTGTCTATTGAATGATATGCGCACGCCGGAATGCGCTGTCGAAACACACGCGCGCCGTCACGAACGTCACGGTTTGATCTTTTCATATACCCACTTGGATACCCGAATGTCTCAGATCTTGTTCCTTTACTACATCCATAATAGTATTTAGTCTCATTGTACATGGCGAACACCTCAGTCCATTGTCTGCATATGATGACTGAGGTGAGCCTTACTTGAACACTGTACCTACTCGAACTGATGTGAACTACTTAGTTTTGTTTGTTGATAGGTAAATATACTGCAGTCTGTTGTCTGCGTATGATGACTGAGTTTTGTTTGTTGATAGTTGTCGCACGCCTGCCCAGCATTTTCTTATAGGTTATTGTGCCTTGCACTGTGCCTCTGCCCGACATTCACTTCGTCATGTCTACCACCATTCCTGTCACTACAGATATGCTGCCTATGAATGTGCCCAAGCTAGATGTTAAGGGCACAAATTGGGTGATCTTTGCACTTCATTTTCCAGTAGCTGTTGAAGCCAAGGAACTTTGGAACCATTTTGATGGCTCATCTCCTCAGCCTACCCTCTCTAATGCCCCTACTGACATAGAGTGGGCTGCCCTTGCAAAATGGATGAAGGACGAAGCCATAGCGAAGCACCTTCTAACCCAATGTATCCCAGACTCTACTGCTCTGCAAGCAAAAGGGTCTGCTTCTGTAGCTGACATGCGGAATGCTATAGTCATTGAATACATGGAGAAAGGAGCATATGCACAGACTGACCTTCGCTCTCAGTTCCTCAAGTCCCATCTGCCTAAGGGCCAAGAGGTTCATCACTTCCTTGATGGGCTTCGTACCAAGCATGAGGAACTCGCCACTGTTGGTGTTGCAATTGACGAGCAGGATTACCATTCGACCATTATTCGCTCTTTGCTGCCTGCCCTCGCCAACTTTGCTTCCACTCAGCTTGCTGCTGCCCGGCTCTACAGTGACACAAAGACCATTGCTCCGGATCTTCTCATTTCCCTTGTCATTGAGGAGGCCAAATGGCAAAAGGCCCACTCTACCTCTCATCTTGATGGCAAAGATCATGACTGTGAATGCAATGAAGCTTTGGCTCTTGTTCCCTCTCCTAGAGGCTGTGGTCATGGTTGTGGTCGTTGTGATCAAGCCCATTCTGGATATAATGGATGGGGAAGCTCTAGGACTGGCTCTGGGACAGGTACATGCTGGATCTGTGGATCAGATCAGCACAAGTCGCCTTTCCACTATCTGAAAAATCAGCCAAAGGATCCACATAACAGACCTTATAGAAATACCCCTGCCTCCCCAGCTGCTGAGAGCAGCGCGCACATTTATGCCATAGACTCTGAAGATGAGAATGGTGTTTTTGGTGTCTTTGACAACTCCAGTGATGATGAATCGGTCCCTGGACTATTCCATGCAGACACAGATGATGAAGATGGGGATCTTGCAAACAAAGACTGGTTCTCACTCACCACCACAAATGATTTGTTGGCTGATCGAGTATTTGCGGAGAATACTGATGACAATGGTGATTTGGTTGCTTGCTCCTCTGATGATGAAGATGTGGCTTTCAAAGTTACGAGTGGATCGCCATGTGCAGATGCTTGCTGTGTTGAGCTATATGATTCTGGCACTACCTGCCACATCTCCCCTTATCTTGATCGTTTCAAAGGCCTGAAGGATATCCCTTCCAAGCCGTTCACTGCTGCCAACTGGCAAATGTTTAGCATGACCGGTGTTGGTGACATGATTATAGATGTTCTGAATAGACATGATGTGTCTCGTCTTTGCCTTACTGAGGTCCTGTATTTGCCAGAGGTGGGCTATACTTTGGTTTCGATTGGTCGTCTTGATGAGCTCAGGCTCTTGACGACATTTGTGAACGGATACTGCACCATTCTCAGCTCAGACAGTGCAATGATTGGGCATATTCCATGTACCTCAAAGGGTCTCTATTGTGTTGTTCACAACCCGGATATTGCTAGTGCTGCAAGTGAAAAGGTCACTGTGATGAAGCTACATTGCTTGTTTGGGCATATTGCACCTTTGGCTGCATGTCATTTGGCCGAACACAGTTTGGTCAGTGGTTTGAAATTTGATGACTTGAGAGATGGGGGAACCTTTTGTGAGTCATGTGTCTATGCTAAAGCAACATGCAAGCCTGTGGTGAAGGAGTGTCAGGGGGAGCGCGCAGCATCGATCAGCAATGTCATCTGGTCCAACGTTTGGGGACCAGCTCCTGTTGTGACACTTGGTGGCCAACACTACTATGTTACCTTCACAGACGATCACTCACGACTCACCTACATGTACATGCTTCGTCAGAAAAGCAATACCTTCACTGTCTACCAATTTTTTGAGCAGTGGCTCGACCGGCAACTTGCTGTGAAGGTGAAGCTCCTCCATTCGGATTGTGAAGGAGAATATCTTGGCCATGAATTTGTGCTGTATCTGCAGCGTCAGGGTACTGTGCAGCATTTTACCATGCATGACACCCCTCAGCATAATGGTGTTGCAGAATGCCTAAACTGCACTCTGCTCAAGCAGGTATGAGCAATGCTGCATGCCAGCAGTTTACCGAAATTCCTATTGGGTGAGGTTGCCAGACATGCTGTTTGGCTCAAGAATCGGACACCCACCAAGGCACTTGATGGTCTGATGCCATTCAAGGTTGCTTTCGATAAGAAGCCAGATTTGCATGGCTTGTGTGAGTGGGGATTTGAGGTTTTTGTCTGCATTGAGAAGGGGACAAAGCTGGGTGACCATGTGGAGAAAGGGCATTGGGTAAGAATTGATGACCAAACTGGGACTGCTGCTAGCATCTATTGGCCGTTGCACCAGTCTGTCACCATCAAATGCAACATCTACTGGGACTCCTCCCTACGTGCCATTGAGGGGGAGGATCAAGACATTCCTTTGGGCAATGTCACACAGGCATATGTCCCCACTGCTTCCCATCCAAGTACTAAACCCATTACTCCCATGCCCATCTCTTTGCCAAGCCTCTTGTCACCATCTCCATCTCCTACCACGTCACCATGCGCCATCAATCCTGTCGATGCTCCACGTCTCAAACATACTTGCTGGCCCTCTCAACACGTTCTCAACATCATCGATGGCAAGGCTACTGACCTCATGCCTCCATGTGGTGTCCAGCTACCAACACCCCTTCCTGAAATTCCCAAATCCAACCTGGGCACCATACCATTTGAAGCAGATGGTACAGCAAATCACATGATGGCTGTAACTGAAATGGTGATTGACTACAATGACGATGTCAAGCTCACACTTGCACTGAATGATTTTATGGCTGAAGCTGAAGCCCTTGAGCCCACATCTATTGCAGATGCAAAATGATGGCCTGAATGGCTGCAATGGGAACAGGGAATTCGCAAGGAACTTGACACTCTTCACAAAGCCAACACTTGGGAACTCGTCGATTTACCAGCCAGTGCAAATCTTGTCAGGTCAAAATGGGTCTTCCATGTGAAGAAGGATGCTGCTAGTAACGTCATCAGATACAAAGTGTGCCTCGCTGCACAAGGCTTCTCACAGGTACCTGGGTGTCAACTATTTTGACACCTATCCTCCCATTGCCAAACTTGCTTCTATCTGAACAGTCCTTGCACTTGCTGCACGACAGGATATGGAGTTACACCAAGTTAACATTAAAGGTGCATATTTAAATGGCGAGCTTATGGACAACAAGCACATTTACATACACTAACCCCCCGGATATGTTGATACCACCCATCCACAGCATGTTTGTTACCTGTGCAAAACTTTGTATGGTCTGAAACAAAGCGGTCGTTGTTGGTACCAAAAGCTCGTAATGATTCTTGTCAATTGGCTCAATTTCCGGCAATGCCAAGTTGACCAAGCCATTTTTTATCAATGCATGGGTGCTGCACTGGAGATTATCGTTGTCCATGTTGATGACTGTACTCTTGCAGCAACCTCACTCAGCCTCATTAGAAAACTGAAGGTATAACTTAGTAAGCATGTTGAGCTTACAGATTTGGGTGAGCTACATTGGCTCCTCGGCATTGAAGTTTCTCAAAATCATGCGGAGCATACACTTTCCCTCATGCAATGCTCGTATATAGCTTCCATCATTCACTGCTTTGGTTTTGATCAACTCAAACCTGTTTCAATGCCCATGAAACCCCATGTTAAACTATCCACCAGTAAATCACCCTCCACTGGTGCAGAATACACCACAATGCAGCATATTCCATACTGTGAAGCCATCAGCTCCCTCATGTATGCTGCGCTTGGTACACGACCTGACATATCATATGCTGTCGCCACTATTTCTCACTATTCAAGCAACCCTGGCATGGCGCACTGGGATGCCATTCACCATGTTTACTAGTACCTTGGTGGTACTCATAACTTACAGTTGACCTACAGGGGTGAATTGCACCAGCTCGTTGGCTACACTGACGCAGATGGCAGCATGGCCGAAGATTGAAAGGCCGTTTTGGACTATGCTTTCCTAATCGATGGAGGGGCTGTTTCATGGAGCTTGAAAAAGCAGGACATCATCTCACTCTCCACGACAGAGAGCAAATATATCACCTCTACACACACTGTGAAAGAAGTGCTTTGGCTCCATACACTCATTGCTAACCTCTTCATGCCACTTGATGGTGCAATCACCCTCTTCTCTGACAATCAATCAGCAATCGTGCTCACATGGGACCATCAATATCACGCATGCATGAAGCACATTGACATTTGTTTCCATTTCATCTGTTGGGTCATTGATGGCAGCAAACTGCGCTTAGTCTTTTGCCCTACAGCTGACATGGTCACTGATACCCTCATGAAAGCTCTCCTATTGTCGAAAGCCAAACACTTTGCTGCTGAACTTGGGTTGCGCGTGGATTGAGGGGGAGTGTTGGAATTGAGCAATCATGAGCGCAAGTCACAACACACACACTGGATCACGCTGTCTATCAAATGATACACACATGCCAGAATGTGCTGTCGAAACACACACACGCTGTCATGAACATCGCAGTTTGATCTTTTCATATACCCACTTGGATACCCGAATGTCTCAGATCTTGTTCCTTTACTACATCCATAATAGTATTTAGTCTCATTGTACATGGTGAACACCTCAGTCTGTTGTCTGCATATGATGACTGAGGTGAGCCTTACTTGAACACTGTACCTACTCGAACTGATGTGAACTACTTAGTTTTGTTTGTTGATAGGTAAATATACCACAGTCCATTGTCTGTGTATGATGACTGAGTTTTGTTTGTTGATAGTTGTCACATGCCCACCCGGCATTTTCTTATACTCAGTGATACAAGAAGTTCACTGAGGAATACTCTAGTGGTGACTTAGTAAAATGGTACTGTACATAGGTTCAACATGTCTATGTGCTTATGTAATATGGTGGCTGTATGACCACATACTGTTTGCTATCTACAAATTCCAACACCCAGGGCATGTTATGACTGGCCCGGGTAGGGACAGAAGTAGACTTGCTGAACAAGGTTCAAGGACTGAACTTGCTAGGGGGTGCCTAGCAGTGGTGAATCGTTGACAAGCTCAACGGGGCTCAAGGGGCTGAACTTGCTAGGGGGCGCCTAGCAGTGGTAAGTCGTTGACGAGCTCAATGGGGCTCAAGGGGTGATCAAGGAGCATCGACTCAAGAGTACGACGGAGACTCGCAGAGGAGGCGCTAACCACAGTTAGCTCTAGAGGGAATACCGGGTGGATTGCCAGGTATGTGCAAGTAGAACAAGTCTAGGGTATGTACAGACGAGCGGTGAGGCTTATATACCCTAGCTATGGAACGTCATGGAATCTGAAAGAATATCCCATGACAAAGCAAGATGACAAGTCATGACCAAGCATGACTGAGCGAATGACAAAGCATGACTAAAAGTGATGACAGTAGAATATGAAAGAATGCAATGGAATCGGATGGAAGGAAGCGATAACGAAGCAAGTGGAATGGTATGGAATACTATGGAATGTGGGTGAGTCATCGCAGAAGAAAAGGAATAGTGTCCTAGGTGTGGATCGAACTAGTGACCATAGCGATACAAGGAATAAATTGTAACAGGGCATGTTTGATGGAATTATGCTCAGTGGTCTGGTGAGTTCAGATGCCTGTGCCTTCTTACTGATTTACCCCTGATAGTGTGGTGGTGAGAACACACCAGGATGAGTCTGACTCTGAGAAGTTGGGAGCCTGCCTTAGAACATAGAGCTGAGGACAAGGGAGTCCTGCACAGTGTTGGTTGCAGCTCTGTTATGTAGAATGGCATGGACAGAGCAATAGAGTTCTGTCTTTGGCCATGTGGTGAGAAGTGGTGCAGTGCCTCTCTTGCTCTTGCACCACTCCCTTGTCTGCAGCACACAGTGTTGGGCATGCTGCTCACTTTCTTTCTTCACCCCTCACTCTCTTCCCATCACTCCCTCCTTCCCTTGACATTTCTCTCCAGTCCACATCATTTTGAATGGCTGACCCTAGACTGGAGTAGCCCCAAGACTATGCTAGAGACACCTTTGCAGACATCTGCAACAGCCTTAGAGCTAGCATTGGGGTTGATAACCAATGAGTCATGGAGTAGCTTGCTGCTGCATGGAAAGCTGACCATGTGAGGTGTGCTCAAAAATGGGTGGTATTACATGGAGTGAATCCTTGTAACCTAGGGCTTGAGGGTGATACTCATGAAGAGACCAACAAACTCTGGATCAAGGATGAGGGTCAGGTGATCAAGACCAAAGTCTTGGACTAGGGGACAAAGGGACAAGACTGAGGTCTTGGACTTAGGGGACTAAGGGACAAGTGAGAGCTTGGACTAAGGGACAGTGGGTGTCAAAAGAACTAGCTAGATTGTGTAGATCAAGTGTAAAGAAATAATGTACATGGCAGTGAGGTTTAAGTACTACATCTGTGCTGGTTTCACATCTTGGAATGTGTTATAATGCTAGTCTGGCATGGTTTACCTATGTTATAGTCTTTGTCTGTGTCCAGTCATTACATACTAGTGGATCAAACTGAACATTTATGTGCCTTGTTGCTTGTTCCTACACAAATTTTGGGCTCAGTTACTATACTATATGCTTAAGCAAGTGTTTTGTGCTTATTTGTATACCAACATATTTTATGTACATAGCAGCCATAGCCTATTGTTTTGCATGCATGGTCCATTGTTTTGTACACAGGGTCATCTATTTTTTGTGCAGGGTCATTTGTTTTGTGCATACTACCCTTGTTTTGTGCATGCACATTTTTGCACCATCCAGACCCTCGTAGTTCTATTGAAATATATTTGTATTTCATCCTTCAGTTTATTAGGATGAAACTAACACTCACTGAAGCATAACTTAGTAATGAGTCATGCATGTCAATAGACTATCTCACATCACCTGACATGATCACATGTCAGAGACTTTAATCATGTGCTACATAAGCAGTCACATGTATTCTCTTATCTCTCTTATCCTCCAATTCTAAAGGATATGGAACTCCTATAGTCATGTGTTCCTCTTATCATCCAATGATGATAGATCCTTATGAATCACATCAATATGTGATTCATTATTGTTACGCTAATGCGATGGCTAGACGATAACCTCCAGAGACTAACCTCCTTGAATCCACACAGGTGGCACTCACGAAGAGGCGCAGCGACTATGAGTCAAGGGAAACGAATAATGGATCGAACGGGGCTCCACTCGAGAGAAGGTCCCAAGTATCCGGGTCAGGGATCAAGGGAAGAGAACAAGGTTCGAGGAGTGGTCTTGCCTAAAGCACGAAGCTTCCCAAAGGCGGTCGTATAGTCACCACATAAGATTGCATAGAACTAACTTAAGGTTACAGGGTACGAAATGGGCGCTATAAATACTATGTAGGAGCGGAGTACGAAGCGTGTGAGAGAACGCTTTAGGAGAGGCAAACGTCCATAAGAGGAAAGAGACGAAGGGGAATCCCTGGGGTTTCCCTGGATAAATAAGGAATTGGAAATAGAGAAAAGGAGCTGGCTCTCACGAGCGATAAATATAGTAAGAGGGATTGCCATAAAGAGAATTTGAATTGGAATGAAACTCAGCATATGAAATGGTAGTGGCGCCACTGATGGTGGCGTATCAGTGGCGTTCCAAATCCGGCCTTGCCAAGGTACAGTTCTCAGGCCGTCCTAAGGCATACACTGTGGGATCGATCCATAGATCTGGATCGGGGAGTAGGAAGTCTGAGCGGTTGGTGGGGTTGTCGTAACCCGTGGGAAAGTAGTCCAACAGCCCGTCCTTCTCACTGTGCAGTCCCGCTGCCTCTGCCTCCAGTAGGTCCATAATGTCGTCGGCCCTCCATTGTTCTTCATAGAGTTTATACACATTATCCTGTATATCCGGTTCTGGTTGCCAGTGATAGAAGCCCTGGGGACGAATTGTAACAATTATCATCCTATTAGGCAAAACTCTTAGAAATCATATATCCATGTGATTTCCTATCATTCAATAGGATAGGGATCTTCTTATCTTATGTGAAATCCCTTTATCATTTTACTTTTGTCACAATTTAACCTTGACCAGCAGTGGGTATTGACTTCTGTATAGCAAAGAGGCAATATCATTCTTTGGCCTTTATATCATTGTTACAATTCGCTCCCAAGACTCTAACGGGACATACTTCAACCAATGGCAACTGGAACCGGACGTACAGGACAACGCATACTTGCTTTATGTAGAGCAATGGAGGAACAATGACATCACAGACTTACTGGAGGCAGGAGCGGCCGGACTTCACAAGGAGGATGATGGGCTCCTGGACTATTGTCCCATGGGATACAACATCTCCACCAATCGCCCAGACTCCCTACTTCCCAATCCAGATCTATGGATCGATCCCACTTTGGCAAGACGTCGTATGCATTAGGAGGGCCTGAGAGATGTCATCCATATCTGGAGGGCCTGGGAGTCATACCTTGGCATGGATGCATTGGGAATGCCACTGATGTGCCACTATCACTGCGGATGCCACTGATACGCCACCATTTCATCTGCTGAGTTTCATTCCATTTCATATTCTCTTTACGGCAATCCCTATTACTATTTATATTTCTCACTCAGTCAGCTTCACTTCTCTATTTCCAATTCCCTTCCATTTATGGATGTTTACCTCTCCTAAAGCGTTCTCTCATATGCTTCGTACTCCAACCCTTCATAGTATTTATAGCGCCCATTTCATACCCTGTAACCTAAGTAGTTCTACGCAATCTTATGTGGTGACTAAACAACTGCCTTGGGAAAGCTCCGCACTTTAGGCAAGACTTGCTCCTCGAACCTTCTCTTTCCCTCGATCCCTGACCCGGATACTTGGGACCTTCTTTTGAGTGGAGCTACATTCGATCCATCACCCATTTCTCTTGACTCACAGTTGCTGCATCTCCTTGTGAGTACCACCCATGCAGATTCAAGGAGGTTAGTTTCTTGAGGTTGTCATTAGCCATCATGTTAGTGTAACAACCATGGTATCTGCTCTCAATCCCTCACCCAGATATGTAGAGCACCTTTTTATCTCAAGTAGCAAGTGGCTAGAGTTCCATACAGGTAAACACCAGAAGACCAGAGTTATTAGTGTCTATAGTTATCACTAGAACCCATATTCAGCATAATAACTTTCTTTATACTCTATTTAGAAGAGATGTAAATGGTAATAAATAACTACCATGCTGTATAAAAGCTATACCTTACATTCAGCTTAATTTAAGCTTTTCTCTCTCAACCCAAGTGCAATAACTTCATTAGTTCTTCATTAGCATTCCAGGTAATCTCTACCCACTCAGTTCATTCTCTCTTTATTTATTTCTTTAAACCACTCTATGCCTAAATAGCATTCACTGCTTTGTTAAACTCTATATTACCAGATAGTGTACTACATCACAGTGGGCATGGCAACATTACATAAATGTGCATTTATAACACCCTATTCTCCCTCCAGGTTTTTTGCTCACATCACTTGTTTTCATGAGAGTTGTCTCACATCTTGTTTGTGTTCATGTCATGTCATATTTGCATTCACTGTGGGGTGCTAGCTAGTCATACATCCATGGCCTACACATGGACTAACTTCCATGCTCTATGCCCTACTGGCACTCCCTCACTGCCACACCACTACCACCTCCTGCTTTCATCCTTTTGTTCTGTATATGCTTACTCTTTGGCTAGCATGGGGGTTAGGTAAAGGGGGAAAATCAATATGTATCTACACAAAGGATAAATACATGGTCCAGGAGTGCTACTGCTAGCAGGGTACAACTAAGAGAGAGGGATATGAATCAGAGAGAAAAGGAAAGGATGGGCAGCAGTGTGAAGTGCTGTCTATCTCTATGGATGGGCCCCAGGCTGAGGAGCTACATATCCAAGGGCCAAGTCAATCTACAATGTGTGCAGCAAAGCAATGAGCCTGGGAACAGGAGTGGAGCAACACAGGATTATGCTCACCAAGCCTAGTGAACTGGTGGGAGGGTGAAACAGTGTATGGATGAGTGGAGGACAGGTTGGGCCCGTAGGTAAGGTGTGAGTATTTGTGTGTGTCAGTGGAGGTATGACAAAAAGAAATTTAGTGAGCTATGAGAATGAATCTCTCCCTGCCAACATCTGGTCATCAAGGACATGGGAAATAGTCCACCATGTGGGCATTGTGTCATATATGCACCATGATGCTGAGGGTGCCAACATGTATGGCATCATATTGTCAAGGATCAAGATATAGACAGTCATTTTTGTTATGCAGACACAAGTCTAGTAACCAAGAGATCTTTGAGAGTGATACTCACAAAGAGACCAGCAACCTCAAAAGGGGATCAAGGACTAAGAAGGCAACTGAGGGTCTCAGACTAAAGGGGACTAAGGGGGCTTGGATAGACTGAAGTCTAGACTGAGAGATTGAGGGAGAAACGAGAGCTTCAACTGAGGTTCTAAGGGCAAGCTAGGCTTGGTCACTAGAACTAGGTGTAGATTGCATAGATTAAGTATAAGGACTACAGTACAGGGCAGTGGGGTTTAAGTACAAGTATGACTACTGTACTGGGAACAATGGTAACTAGGGACACAGGATCATTGCAAGAGAAACAATCAGGAAAAGGGTTGTCCATGATGAGAATGAAACATGTATCAAAGAGTGACCATGAGGTCAGAAACGGTTACCTTGCAATGACTGTAATGAAGAGCAGAAGAAGAATGCCACTAAGGAAAAACAAGGGAATGATGGAGAATGGAAAACGAAGAACAAGGATAGACAAATATATGTTGTACATATGCATTCTAGGAAGGACTTCTACATTATGAGGGATAAGAAGAAGTGCAACATAGGGAGAAAGGAAGAAAATTGTAACAATTTTCCTATGTATGTCCCATGACAAGATCAAGAAGGTTAACATGGAGATCATGGCAACCAATACTCCCCTGTCAGATAAGGCATCATTAGAGATGATCCACTTATATCTCAGGGATTTGATGTGCATGTTTCTTCTTTCTCCTTCCATTTGCTGTAGATGACAACATTCCAATAGCATTATATCACCTGGACAGTTGCACATAGTGTATACTTGCCAGCATGTGCTGGGGCAGGCATTTCTTTAATATCAACACAATGCACTTGATAGAGCTGTCCCAGCTCCTCAACAACACCAGGGAAAAGTTGTTTATGAATCAGGTCCACTAAGGGACACTTGCAACATTGTGCTGACTGGCACTTGTGTTGCCATTCATTGGATTGCCATGCAGTATGTGTTTCCTTTCCTAGGGTCTGTATGCTCTTACTGACTCATATTTCAGAACTATACAAGAATTTGTTGGTTGCTCTCAATGGTATAATTGCATACCACCACAAATATACTACAGAAGGCAAAATAGATCAAAAATTGCCAATGTTTGATCATGCTAAGTCCATCACCAAGGAAGTCCTGCATCACCTTAGGATCCATAGCATCAAGGGTTATGAAGCATACCTTTGTGTGATAGGTGGGAAGCCATTTGAAAGGGTAAGGAGGTCAGCATGTTTAAGCTATTAGCACTATATACAGTGAGCAACAAAACTGTTGCAATGTTGGTAATGTTCTTATTGTTGACCTTATATCTGGAGAACCATTGAATGTAGACCTATAACCCTTAGTAGTACCTGAAAGACCTAATCAAGGGCTTTCTAAAAATATATACATTGCTTATATAATTCCTTCCATGTCACAAGATATTCAAGGTTTAATCAAGGGTACTCATTGCAACAGTTTTGTTGCTGATATCCTGGGTATCTAAATCTAGTATGAAATGTATCCTTTTTTGGCCTGGATGACCTCCTGAACACTTCTAGGCATACTCTCAATCAACTCCTGACACTTGTCAACTCCAATCTTCTCCCATTCCACCTGTACTCTCTCCCAAAGTTCAATAATCCCCTTAGATGGCTCAGGGTACTCTGCCAGCCTTCTTTTGAGGAGAAACCATAGGTGTTCTATT
>JBBPTR010000095.1:0-33880 GCA_038094255.1 Porphyrellus aff. niger
GTCCTACCTACTCACGTACATTTAGTATTCACTCTCATTATAGGTAGATAACCTCCCTCTAGTCTCGTACCGTCGACTGGAGTATTCACTCTCATTATAGACCTTTTTACCTCTCGTCCCTCAATAGATTTAAACGATCTCGCCATGCAACCCATTGTCTTTTTCTGTGGTTTTGAGGGTAGCGAAGCACTCCGAGGTCTCAAGTGAGACTCACATTAGAAGTCCATGCTGACAAGACGAGGAAATGCTGGTCTGCATTCTTAGACGATTTACTGACTTGCTCGGAACTGACACTGACCATTCACCTGGCAGAAGACTGTATAGAGACCCAGGATATCCCAAACTGGGTCACCATCGATCCAAGCGATGAGAAATATGGTTCAACGACGATTCTCTGCAAGTCAGCTCGAGAAGAGTGTAGAATCCGGAGGTGCACATTTAGACACTCCTATCTTATCTTTCTCACTGCGATAAGCCCACCAGCGACTTGGTCCGGATAATCGGTGCTTTCTGAGTCGCAGCATGAACTCGAATGCAAGTCCCGATTCATCCTCACCCCGGTCGGCGTAACACGCATCCATAAGAATCCAGTGACTAGAACGGTTCATGGAGTTATGACGGAATTCGGTCACATGCGCACTTGGAGCTTGCACGCACGTGTGTGAACGTGTCTGCCAGACGGAAGAACTATATCGTGACAGCACGGTGCGCAGACACCCTACTTAAGTAATCTAGTAGTTCTCGCATGTTTCAGTTGGATTAGTCTAGGTTGGGGCATTGCATCGTTAGTATCCATGTCTTTGCCGACAGTACTAAAACCGCACACCATTTTTACGTCGAAAAAAGGGCCCATGACACTTAACTGAAGACGTACCGAATTGAATGATTTCCTGCCACCCGATGTCCAAATTACCCAGCATGCATAATGGATAGCCTATTTCAGTACTCTTCGAGTTGTTTGTTTACCATAAACAAACGCCCCAAACGCCGTTCACACAGTAAAATTCAAATCAGTGGAGCGGCCAGCTGCGAGCAACAGCAGTCGATGTGGCCATGAAGGCAGAACACGGAATAGTGAGTATCCAGTTCATAGAAGTTCTCTTGGGGATTATTGAGGTGATCCTCAGGCCGTCAATGACCCTGGAAAGTTCGAGTTCTGAATTCTGTTACCAAATGTTTGCGTTTTAGTGGGCGTCGGGCTGTGTACCGCGTTGACAGGAACCAGTGGCCCGCCAGGGATGCCTCGCCGCCGTACTTATTCTCGTGAAACGGGCGCTAAGGTAGCCCCTTCGGGCCAGCATTTCACATACTTCACCCACACTGCGTCACAGCGCTGTTTCACTCGGGGCGTTTACGTTCTTCAACGTCATAAGCGCACAAGTCATTCGGCGACCTCTCTTCAGTAAAACGGATAGTGGTAGCCGACGGTAGCCGACGGTTAGGACTGGCTAGGACTGGTCAGTACCAGAACCCCGTCTACTGAAGCTGCCTCGTGGCTGTAGTCGAGTCGTTCTATGTCATTCGTAATCACCTTTCTTCCTTTGTTTTACCCGTGCTGTGTTTATTGATCTGTCGGATCGGCCGCTACGCCACAGACAACCCGCCCCAAGTCGAGTCGTTGCTCGACAGCTCCATATTGTCCAGCCGGAACAAGGTGACTATCGATCTTTGAGTCACGGGGAAACCAGCCACAGAAGGTATATATATACCTTTGACAATAGTCTGTTTCCTTAGAATGACTACCGTTGTTGTCAGCATTACTTTATCTCTCATCCACTCCTGCTGCGTTCCACTATGGATCTCTTCACGCAATTGAATTATTGCTATCCCGGGGCTTCCGGCGTCTCACGACCCACCGTTTCTCAGCAACCAAGAGGATCGCCGAGCCACACGTCGACACCCAACAGTCAATCCTTGCAGGACCAGAGCCGCTTCCCAGCAGGGAGTGGGTGCGCGCTTTCGGATCCTGGTAGCATGACGCACAGCCGTTCCTCGCTAGACCTCGCCACTGGTCATGATCTACGTCCCCAGCAGAAAAGCACCCTTGTTGGTTTACGAGACACTGCTTATTCCGACTCCGAGCATCACATAGACGAGCTTACGAGCCTCTCTGACCAATATACTCCATCATCTGGTGACAGGATTACGTGTACAGACCATCGACCGCTGGATGACATCTTTCGAAATTCGTCTCCTTCGCCCGGATGGTTACATACCACATCGAGTTCCCCAGATCTCTCGAACAATGGAAGACTGCGTGGAGGCCCTCAGCATCCTGCAGTACTCACGTACACTTTGCCGACTCAACCTCAATTGGATGGGGTGGTACATATTCCGCTGCTTGCCGTGGACAATCAGATAAGGGGTACGGGACTTGTTGTCGATTTTCGATGCTCGGATTGGGGTATCGGTGTTCAGGTAGTAGGTATGACATTGTGCGTTGATTTGGCGTTGCGTTTGAAAGATTTGATACAGGGATACCGATGTCGGATCTCTTGCACAGTAATGTGTCGGGCCTGGAGAGTCCTTATCAACGGGTGCTCGATGGACTGGGCATTATCAATCTCCGGCTCAATATACTCGTGTGTCCTCTATCCTCACGCTGATGTTCGTAATCTTACCTTATGTTGACGCAGTGGCCCCATTATCCTCCATTTGCGAAGGTGATATCTGCTTTTGGCACGGACGGAAAGTCATTGACCCGTGCTGAATTGGGTTATGAGGTTTCACTTGCGTTTGCCGAATTCTTCTACGTACGTGGCCTACCCTTGTCCTAGGTTCGGAGTGCACGCGGTCTCAAACGTTACCTATGTGTACAGCACATAACGTCACGCTTTATTGCCTCCGCACAACCTGGACCCTACGCGATTTCTTCACCAGTAGGGTCGTCGTCTCCTGGAATCAAATTCGAGCAACTGCACCTTATCACGGTGAGAAATACGAGTCATGGAGAGTGGATGGCTGAAATAAGAGCTGTTACGATACTTTGAGAGAGCTGTGAGTCGCCGCGTCACCATCGAGCATGTTATGCCCTATGAGCTCTCTAGCACTTCAATTGGATTTTTCATATTCCTACATGCAGTTGTCGTAATCGGACAAAGTGGTACACACACTGAGACAATGTAGCTGTTTTCCCTGGCCAGTGTGCCTCTTTTGATCAAAGCTGAATACACGCAGGAGAAGGTCCGTTGTGTTGTACGGACCAAAAAGGCCTTCTCTGAAAGGATCATGGCAACGGTAACAGTGGCCCAAACATCACAAGGGCTATAGCAAGTAGCACATCCGAGCGGTGTCAAAGCGCGTTTTCGCGTGTTGCCATCTTTGATCTTCCTGCTTACTATCTTGTTCATAGGTCTGTGACGTGAATAGTGCTTGGACGAAACGCACAATGTATATGTGTTCCCATCATCGATATGTATTGGCAAGTTCAACGAGGCCTTTCCGATCACCAGTTCCTTCTCCTATATCTTGATCATGCCGTTTGTTCGCTGGGACGACTGGGTACCCCCTACAACTGCCCGTCCCTCGGACCTTCATGCACCATTTCCGCCTGGATACCCTTACGAAAGGCTTGTCCCCCAAATTACTACCCTGACCCCTGGCGAACTCCTGGACAGGTACTACAGCGCTAGGCGAAAGAGTTCCGAGTGGACGAATCCAAATCGGTTGGAGGTATTAAAGAAGTATCCGGGCGATATTGGTGCCCCTATCGGCTTACCGGGACTAGTCGGTAAATGGCAGCGTCCTAGTAATTGCATTTTGGCGGTGCGGGTGGCAGTCTGCAGAACGGGCTCCGTGCTCGATAGATCGGTGGAGGTCAAGTTTAGGGATCGGGATCAGAAGGGTCCCTCAACAGGTAAGTCCGAAGCGTCGTTCAATATGTCACCGTAATCAGTGAAGGAATCGTGTCGTTCTAACGTAGGTCTTCATGTGGCCACCCTTTGCGGTGATCGTGCGGACCCGACCAAATTACAGGGCGCAAACGATATCGTCCTGGACGACTTGACGGGATCGGTGCTGAACTTTGTCATTGCAGTGAGTGCAAAGACGATAAGACTTACTCGTATCGATGCAGACCGATAAGCTCCAGTGGCCTGGATATCAACTCGAGCAATTTCCGATCCACGTTGTTTCAAAAAACGGTGGACCAATGACGCGATTCGACCTGGGAGAGCAATTGAGTATCGCATACGCTATGTTCTTCAGGGTAAGCTTCGCATGTTGAGCTTTAATTCCGGTCTCAGCACAAGTGTGCATGTGTTAGCAAGGCTAAGCATACTAACATGCCTTCTCTGTCGTTTAGAAAGTGGAGAAGGAGAGACTATTACCCAGTGCAGCGAACTCCTACAACATTGCACTTTGTCAAGGCAAACATTGGAGACCAGATTCGTTGGGGATCCAGTTTATGCAGCTTCACCTCGTCGGATTTCGCAACACGACTGGCGGGGAGTGGGTTGCTGACGTCGAGATCCTGTAGATGGGTGACGTGTATGTACTGCCTGATTACACCTTTGTGTATAATCGGATACCAAGCATTGCTGTGGGCCTGATATGTAGCCAAATGTGACATGATGCGTCCGTTCATGCGGGTGGTATCGGTAGTCTACATGGGGTAGTAGTATGTCTCGGATTTCCGGGTCTGATGACCTCGCTTATCACCGCCACATGACTCTTGTTGTCCCACCACCGGAACGAAGCGAGTACATTCCCGTCACGATCACAGCGCCACAAATAAATTACGACGATCTGTAATACCATACCTGCAAAACTCTAGGCTGGACCTTCGATCCTTCGACTCGGGATTTTTGTTTATACTAGCGGGGTAAGACGAACAAAATAGAATTTGGAGTGGTGAATGATTTCGTTCTTTACGAAGCGCCCGGTGAGCTCGGTCAGTGACGCTGTTGATTGCCAGTCTTCCTTCCACTGCTCAATCGTTCTTCGAACAGCTTGTTCGCTGATCCCGGTTGCCTCCGAAATTCTCTTTGCCTTCATTTGAGCAGACATGACTAAAATCAGCTCTTTTACAGCTCGTGGAATATGTCGATAAGACATCGTGAGTAAGCCTCAGCCTAGGTCACCAACGACCGCTATTACTAATCAGGATCTCGCGATTTAGCCATGAATTTGGACTAGTACTATTTGCTTCAGCGCCACTACAAACAAAAATCCTAAGTCGAGGGATCGAAAAACCGGCCTAGAGTTTTGCAGGTAGCTGTAAGGACCCACAAGTTCAATGCATGTCTCATTTAACCTGAAACGCTATAGCACACGACCCTATCTTGGAATACTTTTAAAGCCCCAGTTGGTACGGATGCAGCCCTTTGTAGGGTAGGCGTGGATCAAGGCGTCCCTCCCCCATCCTCTCGACTGCGGCCATGTCACTCTTCAAACTGTCTCTGATACTATGTTCATCAATTTCCTTCCATCTAGCCCTTGCTGAACGCCCGTTCTCTGTTACCAAAGAGGACCAAGTCATGGTGACGACCCTCGCGGAGCGCATCTGGCGACAAATCGGTGTACCCTCTAACTTTTTCCTGCAGGTAACACTGCAGTCGTTCATGGCAATGACGTACTCACTCACCCGACCAGGGCATGGTATTGTTAGCCACAACTGGGGAGTCCATCGTTATTATCAGTTCACTACAGGGAACCCCTCGCCCACCCGACACCTTCCTGCACGCACTCGGACCGAGTGAGGCCAGTCAGCTCACCCTTCCATTCGTTCTCGGTGCGACCCTCGTCATTATCGGCGGGATTACTCGCGTCGCGGGCCTTCGTACGCTCGGTCCATATTACACCTTTGTGCAGGTTATCCGGAAGGAACACAAACTCATCACGACCGGTCCATACGCTATAGTTCGTCACCCGGCTTATGCCGGCTTGCTAGTGTGCATCGTCGGGTGGGCCGTAGTGCACGGGAGCCCTGGTTCGTGGCTGCGAACATCTGGCGTATTGGACTTTGTGTGGACAAGGGTACTGCTCTTGGGTTACACCGTTATCATGCTGTCGAGTTTTGTGACCGTATTTTCTCGGTCGGTGGAGGAGGATCGGTTTTTGTCGCAAAGGTTCGGCGCCGAGTGGGAGGAGTGGGCGAAGAAAGTGAAATATAGACTTGTCCCGCTCCTTTGGTAGGAAGGACACTTTTCACCTACTTTGTAGTATACATATCTTCATACCTTGGTCTGGTAGCTCGTTGACATGACGAAGTAGCTACCATATACTGTTAGTTTGTACGTGCATGTTCGAATTAGCTCTCGCTCAGAATTTGGTGTCTCGTCGCGACTGGTAGCACATGACGACTGCCTTGGAAGACCAGCTACCGACAGGGAAAATCGATGTTAAGTTAGCTGCGTCACAGTTGAATTGCTGGCATCTTCTGGCGGGTGGGATGAGGTCTCTGTTAACTCAATGGCTCTTCTGATTGGGATATTGCTATGACTCTCGCTCGTCTAAATATCGGCGATTCGGCGACTCCAAGGTCGACAAGGGTTCCCACTTGTGAGCGGTGCATCCTGGGAATGCGGCTGCGCTTCGTCAAGAAGGGGCATGCCAATTTACTCTAATAAAAAGTTAGCGAACGAAGTTGACGTATTGCTAGCCTACCGGTAAGTAAATTCTGAAAAGGTGGAAAGTAAGGTTAGAAGATAGGAATTAACAATGCTTTACGCTGGGAGTTAGTCTCGAACAAATGACGTTTAACATGCCAGAGTCGGGCCGGATACAATTTAGTAATCCTGCACGTCATAGAATTCTCACCATATTTCCCTCAACGTACATAGTACTAGTATTATGCCGTTCTCGTTTGGTCTTCCTCGGAGGAAACTTTCTTTTCAAAAGCTAGATCCCGGAGTCCACGACGACGTTTACAATTTAGCGAGGACCGCGGTCCCATCTCGTACGGAACCTCAGAACAACCCGTCAGAACAAGTGAAGTTCTCCAGCTTCTTTCGAAATCAGGATGTGTTGGTTTCTACCTCTCGCGACTAATAGTTTTATCCCGTAAGTTTCCCTTGAACCTCCCTCAGTCTGAGGCTCCATCACGCCACCGGTTTACCAGTGACTATTCAATTATTCTCATAGCTGCCGGAATCAGTGTGTGAGAACAATGGCCTTCTTCTGTCATGAGACGACAATGATTCGCTTCGGCGGCTCGGTCGTGCTGGGACCATTGTGACCACCACCGCAGTCTCTTCAAAGACCACAGCTTCCTTTGTGGTCCACGCCACATTTTGCTTTGACAGTCCTATTGACCACCCACTGTGGATCGATGGCTACGGATGGTTCTCCGACAGCCCGCTTGATGCATAAAAAGGCCTTGGTCCTCGACGCGGGCTGGCCAATTCAACAGAGAAAGACAGCTTTAACCCCTCTCTAGTCGTCTTCCCTCATTTCATCCCGATGCCTACAGATCCTTCGACTTCCTCAGCTGTACTCAATTGGATCAGACAGACAGAGGCTTCAAGGTCTCACCTACTGCCTCTCGGCGGGCCTGCTGATACAGCAGGTTTGTCAGACGATCAAGATATGGTCCTCCCAGTGCGAGTGCCTTTGGCTGGAGAGCGGAATCTCCTTCTTAGGCCTCATCTCGCTATCAGATTTAGAAACCGACGCGAGGGGAGTGACTCAAAGGGTACGTCTGATTTCGTGAGATATCATATTGTGATGCCGGATAACGTTGGATCATTTTGATATAGGTGTTCATCTGGCGGATCTCTTCAGACCTGCCTGGGAATCTGCAACATTGATCGGTTCGCAGGATATCGTCCTCACTGGACTTGGCGGACCTCGTAGGGAACTGAAATTCCGCATTACTGTAAGCACAACGTGGACGGGGCATATGTCATCAATGGCGACTAACACGTACGCATCCTTAGTGGCCCGGGTACGAGTCTCAACAGACCACGATCAGTTCGGTTTCGTCCGACGGTGGACCGCTGACGCGACTGCAGCTAGCGCGGAATATCATGTATGCCTATGGGAAGTTCTTCAGGGTAAGTTTTTATGTGAAATTGAGATTCAATGACGCTAGGTTCTATCTCAAAATTCCCTTTGCGTTTCTAGAAAGTGGTCGCGGAAAGGATCTGGTCTCGTCAAGACGGGCCTTATAATATCGCACTCAACCAGAGTGAGAATGCAAGAGGACCGGATTCGTTGGGCGTGAAGTTCTCAGAGCTTCATCTTGTCAAGTTCCGCGAACCGGTTCCAGGCGATAACCATTGGGTCGCTGTGATAGATATCGTTCGACAGCAGATTTGACTTGCATTTGAATTATTCAGGACAGTTTGTTTAACAGGCGTACGTCATGTCCCCTTGTATATATCGTTCTTAGCTCTCGGAGCGACTTTTATACGCTCCGTTAATTGTATTCCACAACTCTTTATGTTTTGTTTGTCCAGAAGACGGAATCCAATGATTTAGTAATGCTGCATTGACAAAGATTGAGATTGGCATCTGCAGTTTGCAGTCGCGACTTCAACGTTTCAACCTCCTCCAACTACAGGCAGGACCTTTCATCTCTTTTTTGCTAGCCTCACCCAATCAGAGCCCTCGAACGGCCTGTGTAGAGCTGTCAGACAGTAACGTTGCTCTGCAAATGGGGCTGGTAAACACTGACGATCTATCGTGATGCTGAGCCTGGTCACTCAGGTTGTTTGGCGTGTAGCTCCGCGTTTGTGGGCGCATGGAACGTACAGGGCGCAGATTTCGTGGGCTGATGTGTGGGCACACACACCCCACTAACTTTATGTGGGCAGCGCCGCATAGAGTCAGTACGGCCGCCAAGGGCTTGTAGTACCGTGGACGCTTGTCACATTGTCCGGCAGATCCGATCCAGAAAAATGATTTTAGCCGTTACGAAGTACGTTCACAGGACTCGACTTCCGATCTCAGACCGAGGAAGTCGGCATCAGTACGGCGCTTTGCGGCTGCAACTTCACATTACGGCCGTGGTCTTGAAGCATGGACTGAGCTGACGTCGATACTACCACATGTCAACAAGTCTCGCTTTTCGGCTCTCTAGAAGTGTTCTCACTACCATCCAGCCTCCGTACGTTTATTCCCTACTTACCAACTCAGCTTAATTCTTAGCACCGCTGTAGCATACCTCTCGCCAAGGCATGGGGGTTAGCGTACCCGTCCACACCCGTCCGTCCCCTACTCGACATGTCACAAGGTGCCCCGGGAAGCCCACCTCCACAGATATTACTAGACGTGTTAGCAAAGACATCCTCTTCTCCCCAAAGCACTGGCTACGGCCACGCTCTCGGTGAACCTAAGCTGCGCACTGTCTTTGCACAAGAGATGAAAACGGTCTATGGGCAACACGCGGACGTAACACCCAACGACGTCGCTATCACTGCTGGATGTAACATGTCATTTATAGCAGCTGTAATGTGTCTAGCAGGAACTGGCGATGAGGTGATTCTTCCTGTACCATGGTGATCCTGGAATTTCTGTCGTGGTTGTTATTCTTATCGTGTTCTGTAGGTACTTCAATCACGCGTACGCCCCCCTCGTTTTCTTCATTGTACCTTGACTTACTTCTCATATCTTAGCATGAGTCTCAACTTGTTGGGCATCAAGTCCGTACCGCTCTATACCCGATCTGATCAGGGATTTTTGCCTTCGACTAATGAGTGCAAGAAACTAATCACGCCCAAGACAAAGGCAATTACGCTGGTCACACCCAATAATCCCGTTAGTGTTTCAATTCTTTGAGCTTGCACTCACGCTCATCCTGCTGGATTAGACAGGTGCGATTTACTCGCCTGCGCTGATCGCGCAGTTTGCGGAACTAGCGCGAGAGAACAACATCGCACTCGTAGTCGACGAGACATATCGCGATTTCGTGGATCACAGTCCTCCACACCATCTTTTCTCTTCTGCGCAAACAGAGATATTACCCCCATCGTGGTCTTGGAGATCGAACGTCGTCCATCTCTTCTCGTTCTCGAAGTCGTACGCCGTTCCTGGGCACCGACTTGGCGCAGTCGTTGCCTCGCCCGAGCTTCTAAAGTATATCACGACGACACTCGACTGCATCCAGGTCTGCGCTCCTCGACCCCCACAGCTGGCGCTCGCAGATGCATCGCTCTTATCTGAACTCCGGGTCTCCATTCAGTCAAATGCCAAGGCACTCAAGGCGCGCCACGAGCTCTTCCGTGAGTCACTTCCGCCGGGCTGGACGATTGGTTCCCAAGGTGGTTTTTACGCGTTCGTAAAACACCCCTTCCAGGATGTGTCCTCGATCACGTTCTGCGAACGCTTGGCGAAGGAACTAGGCATTCTTGTTCTTCCTGCTCAGTTCTTCTTCAGCGAGGAGGACGAGGCACAGAGGCGAGCCTTGGGTCTGTCTGAAGATGGGTGGGACAGAGGGCTTCGTTTTTCGGTTGCGAACGTCGATGATGAGCAGATCATCAAGGTTTGCGAGCGCCTGAAGGAGTGCCAGAGATATTTTGAGTAGACTACTAGACGACGTCAATTTGTTTACCTTGGAGTTGCGCTTATGGGTTCAAGGTTATCGTGGCTGTGTAGAAGTTCTTTATCCTCCGTAGTGATCATGGATGTGCGTCTCATATTATCCAGTACCGTTCGGAAGTCCGTGACCGCAAAACGCTCAGACAGGGTTCCAATGCGCTCAACCGATCCATGCAGAATCTCTGGTCCACCCATCGCAAAGCCAAATTAAACCTCAATGCTGCTGTGCCACCACAACCGACACCTCCGATAGGTGCGACGGTCTCTTCCTCGTCACAGCCTGCTCAATCGAGCGAACCTACCCATCCGGTGGCTTCTACCGAGGAGCTTGTGCAAGATGGGCCATCGACGAGCACTCCAGCCGACCTTCAGTCCGCGCAAGCATCCACAGACCGTCCCCCGTCTTCGAAACGAAAACTACGCCGTGTCGCAGGAGATAACGAAGGAACCAAGCGACCCCGCACGACCGCGGGTGGTGGCGGAGCTAGTGCACCCAAGACGTACGACCCACCCACGACGCGCCTTTCGGACCTCGGCGGCGTCGAGTCCTGCATTGAAAAGATGCTCGAGCTCGTCGCCATGCCGTTGTGTCATCCCGAGATATACCTGCATACTGGAGTGCAGCCGCCACGTGGAGTACTGTTGCATGGACCACCTGGGTGTGGCAAGACGTTGTTGGCGAACGCGATAGCTGGGGTAAGTCTGCGCAACCGATAGTCTAAACATACGTATATTGACGTACGATCTTATTTTTCTGGGTTGGGATGCGTCGTGATGTAGGAGCTTGGCGTGCCATTCATTAGTATATCAGCTCCGTCGATCGTGTCAGGAATGTCAGGCGAGTCGGAAAAGACGCTAAGAGACACATTTGAGGAAGCCAAGGTATGTTGTTGGCGACTCGCTGGTGAATGACCATTGACGTCGTACTGTGCAGCGGGTGGCGCCATGCCTCTTATTCATCGACGAAATCGACGCGATCACACCGAAACGGGAGAGTGCACAAAGAGAGATGGAGCGACGGATTGTGGCCCAGTTCTTGACATGCATGGATGGTCTGTTTTCGTGGTCCAGTGTTGTAGGAAATGTATTACTAACTATTCAAAGACATGTCATGGGAAAAGACAGAAAATAAGCCCGTCGTCGTCATCGGAGCCACAAATCGTCCAGACTCCCTGGATGCTGCCCTGCGTCGTGCTGGACGATTCGATCACGAAATTAGCATGGGCGTACCTGACGAGGAGGCCAGGAATAAGTCCGTTTTCGCTCTTCCCGCTCCTGCTTGTTGACTAACATTTACAACACAGAATACTTCGGGTGCTATGCACCAAGCTCCGTCTCGAAGGTGATTTTGACTACGCGTCCCTCGCGAAGGCAACGCCGGGATATGTTGGTGCGGATCTGTCCGCGTTGACAGGAGCAGCAGGCGTCATCGCTGTCAAACGAATATTCAAAGAACTTTCTGAAGGGACGCTAGTCCTGCCGGAGGCACTAGAAACGACAACCGACAACAGCAATACACCGATGGTAATTGATTCTACCCCTCACACACCCACGACAGAAGTACCGCTACCCTCATACCTACCTTTCGCGTCCGTCGTCAACCAGCTTTCCTCGAGTTCCATAGCACATTTCTTGACTGCCCATCCATCCCCGTTGACAGAATCACAACTCGCACCCTTGTGCATCACTTCATCCGATTTCCGCGCTGCTCTCTCCGAAGTCCAGCCTTCCTCGAAACGCGAAGGATTCGCGACGGTCCCGGACGTCACGTGGTCCGATATTGGTGCGCTGCATGGGATACGGGAGGAACTACAGATGGCGATCGTCCAACCGATACGACGACCCGAGTTGTTTGGTGCTGTAGGGATCGAAGCTGCTTGTGGCGTGTTGCTCTGGGGCCCTCCTGGGTGTGGCAAGACGCTCCTCGCGAAGGCCGTGGCCAATGAATCGAAGGCAAACTTCATTAGCGTCAAGGGCCCAGAGTTGTTGAATAAGGTGTGTTCTTTAATGCGTGCATGTGAATGCTCACTGACGGTCATTGGCCCTGGTAGTATGTTGGTGAGAGTGAACGAGCAGTCAGGCAGGTGTTTTCACGTGCACGGGCGTCGTCGCCATGTGTCGTCTTCTTCGATGAGCTCGACGCTTTGGTACCGAGGCGTGATGACAGTCTGGTATATCTCCCCGTTTACCCCGTTTAACTCGTCTTTACTAACCTTATACGGACAATAGTCGGACTCGTCCGCACGCGTTGTCAACACTCTACTCACCGAACTCGACGGCCTCGATTCCCGCAAATCGGTCTACGTCATTGGAGCGACGAACCGACCGGACATGATTGATCCTGCGATGGTGCGTCCGGGGCGGCTCGACAAGCTTTTGTACGTTGACCTGCCCACTGCCCCGGAGCGCGTTGAGATTCTGCGAACGTTGGTGAAGAGGGTGCCAGTAGCCGGGGCAGATAGCTGTGACGGAGGCGAGAACGTGAGGGAGGGTGTAGAGAAGTTAGTGACGGAATCTTGTGACGGATACAGTGGGGCAGATTTAGCAGCTGTCGTGAGGGAGGCGGGGGTGATTGCGTTGAGGCGCGTATTGGGGTCGCTCGAGGAGATGGAAGGGACGGAGAGCGAGGATGAACACAGACGGGGTGAAGCCAGCCCGAAGGTGGTGGTCGCGGCGACGGATTTCGTGCAGGCTGTGGACAAGGTCGGGCCGAGCGTATCAGCTGTGCAAAGGAGAAAGTATGAGGCACTCCGCACAAAGTTTGCAGGACTACCAGTGAGGACGACCTAAGAAGTTAGGTTCACAAGTCCCGGCTCAACACGGAGCCTCTAGTGACTCTTGTAGGCTGAAAGACTTTCTGGTTGTTGTCATGGTCCGATGCCACTGATCAGGAACAGAATAATGACATCAATGTCTAACTGGTCCAATGATTGAATGCGAATTTGGAGTTGGCATGTGGTCCTATTACATACGCCTTCATCGACCCGTCTTGGAAATGTCTTGGAATTGCTTCGTCACCATCCATGCAAGGGCCATCATTGATCAATATTCATCAGGTCCATCGGTTTACGCCACAGGAAAGTTTCAAGAGCTTCAAACATTGCTACCAGAGGTGTACGACCGATCCTCCTAACAACGAGGCGTCATCCGACTCATCATGCATCATGCATCGGCCATCCCGAGAAATCGGTCATATACTGTAGCGTCCGTATCTTGGTTGCAACGGAAGAGACACACGAACCCATCAACTTCGTGACGAAGTTCGTCCTGCATCTAACTTCTCTGCTCGACTTGGGTCCACTGTGGTGGCATGGTGGCTTATGACAACCGTAATGGGCGCCGTCGGCATAAGCACATGTTCCAACGCGAACTGGACACCTGTTAACCGACGTAAACGATCTTTCACCACATCATTCGCGCTCAGTTATGTACTGTATTGCCATCGAGGAGGTACGTACCATGTGTTCATTGTGAAGAAGAACCATAATGTGACAATCGGCTGGTCATCATCCTACTCAATTCTGTTTAGGCATACCCCCGGCCTCAGGACTAGTTCCAAAGACGGTGCAGAATACCACCAAACCCGTCTTCTGCTCTTCAGTGTTCCATAGACGGGGACGTTCACTGCTTTTTTTTTTTCCTTTGTCACCGCAAGGTGGCCGTCAGCCTAGACCTTCCCTGAAGCTATTCATTCGGCTCTTACGATACTCACGGTACGAGTATGACGCGTGACGACCTGTTTATGTATAACGGCACCCTGAATAACACATTGTCAGACTTCCCAGGGGGTTATAAACGGCCGCAGCGAGTGAACGAGGTTTTCAGCCGCTTTTGAACCTCAACAGAGTTCTCCCCCATATCAAACTATCCTTTACCAGACCAACATGCGCGTCACATTTTCGCTCGTTTCTCTTGTGTTCTACCTCGCTTTCGCCGCCGCCGCTCCTATAGCGAACGTGGTGGACATCAATGCCCGTGATGATAGCGGCCAGCCAGGTATGAACGTTGATCATGTTTTTGAGAAGGTTGTCTAATGAGTCCTAAAGGCACCCGCGTAGCCTTTGACGCTAGTGGCAATGGCTTCGGGGTTGTTAGTTGGCCATTGAAAGAGTGATATCTGACCTGGGACCAATCATATGATTAATAGCGCACCAAGTTGTAGGTCTCTGTCCAGATTCAATGCTTTTTTCGTTCGTCTGACTTTTGCCAGTATCCAGTCGACTGTTTTTTCCTGAGCTCGGTTCGGACTGCTCGTTGGAGACTGACTGTTATTGTCATTCTACCTCACGGAAGATCCATTTACATTTTAATGGTGTCTTTTATTCCCTGGAGTTGTATATGAGGCTATGTGCATACTCGTCAGCGGTAGGAACTGGCTCCGAATCCGTTCCTGGCGAACGGTGGAGGTCGTAAATATTACATTGAAGTGTCTGTCGTGCAGGCCCTTATTCGCGGACTGATACGAAGACTGAGTAAAATAGTTGAGGCATCACTGTGGTGTTGAGTTAGTTGGATGCTGACATCCCGGGCCCCTCGAAGGCCACTGACATGGTAGCCAATACAGCACCGAAACATGATGGTATAAATGCTTACTAGGTACTCTCCGGCAACGTGTTTGCTCTAACCTGAGATTCAGGCGTTTGGTCCGTTGCGTGTCCTACTCACCCCGTTGCCTTGACGACAAAGCATAGTGCAACCCGGGCTGTCCGCCCTCACTCCACCCACCTCTGTCTCGTCCCAACCCTGCACCCTTAATGACTATTGTTTCTTCTCTGCATGTCCAGGGTCCCTCTTACTCTCGCACCACGTTCATTGAATCTCATGCCGAGTCGGAGGACCGCCAGCAGAACTAGTTAAACGTGACTCGGAGGGCAAGATTACACCTCGCCGGACGTGTCCCGAAGAAGATCTAACGAACTCAACACGCCAGTCATGCTGAATATCTGTGACACGTACGTTGGGCGGTCTCCCCATCCCGCCTGCTTCTCCGTGTGGCCCGGCCCGACGCTCTGCATCGCCTCGTCGGTCTTCCTGCACAATGAGCCGCCTCCAGAAGAGCGACGAGAAGCTCTCGTATGGCGCTTTGTGACGTCCGTGTCTAGGAGATGTGATCTAGTAGATAATTTAGCTCGGTGAAAACCTTGTCGGGCCGGGAGAGTAAAATCTCGACGTCCTCCTCGTTGATGTAACCAGCATGAATTACATGACAAAAGATGATCTTCATGTAGAGTCTCGGACGTTACTTGCACGGTGATAGACTCCAAGTTGAGCTTGCTCACGTTCGTTATATTTGTCCTTCGTTATACGTGTCGATGTCTTGGCGCATCACGGTCGAAGGCATAGCACCTGTAAACATTGAGCTCTTGGAGATGGATGCACCATCGTTTAGGGAGGTAAGAACAGGTTGAGAGTGGGCGCGACCCTGCTTATCTCGGCCCGGGAGTGCGGGACAATTACTGACGGCGCTCCGAGTTGACTCAGAAAGGTAATGCGGACGCGCGGGGATCAGCAGGGCTGATGCAGATGGAGGCCTTGTCGTTCGAGTCGCCCTGGTCTTGTGGTTATACACTTGTCCCCTCTTTCTACTCCGTCCTATGGTCCTGACGATGGCATGTTTCATGTTCAAGAGGGGGTTCGAGGGAACGTGATACAAAAGGTAAGTAAAGTTGCTGCACGTTGAAGCAGGTTCGCAGCGCAGCCGCACCACTGAGTCTTCAGCCTGCTGCCAGCCTCAAGACCTGCGCGCGAGCGATGTAGATCTGGGAGTTGGAGTGGTATGATGCGCAGTTAGAGTCGGACGCTAACCAAAACACCTTTTGAAATTATCTAGAGTACGACCGTATAAATCCCTACGAAATACCGTCTTACAACATGTGCGCTCCCACCTAGAATCCGGGTACAACCTTGGCACGCTTGGTCCGTCGCATCCTGGCCACCTCGCCACTGGCACCAGCCCCGGCGGCCCGCACCACGACTTCAGGGCCGCCCGGGCCCGTCCTCGAACCACCCACCTCTGCCTCGTCTCCCCCCAGCATCTGTAATAATCGCCGTTTCTCCTTCGCTTGATCCGGGTCTTCGTACGTCACTCTCATACTTTCCTCCGTCGATCGCGTCACGCCCATCCCGAGCCCATCGAACAAGCTCATGTCCAGGTCCGCTGGCGGAACCGGCGGACGGACGGGACGTGGGGGCGAAATCACGTTCTCGCGAGACGCGTTCCGAGAGGGCATCTACCGTACGCAAACCACGTCAGCCATGTCGATCGCGCCAAACGGGCGAGGGATGTTAACGCACGTTGGATGGTCCCCCCGGTCTCACTCGCTTCCCCTTCTTCGCCGCGCCTGGCCCCACGCTTGCATCGCGCATCGTCTCGTCGCGATCTTCCTCGGCAATGGGACGTTTCCCGAGGAGTGACGTGAGACTCTCGTGTAGCGCTTTCGTGATGGAGTCCGTGTCGGGAAGATGGGAGGAGGAAGCGAATGCGTCGCGGAGCGAACTCGTAAGCGGGAGTTTCATCGGCGACGGCGTCGTCGAGGATGGTATTCGAGCTTGACCCTGCGTTCGAGTTGGCGTTGGGACGTGGGTGGAAGCTTGAATGTCGATTTGGGCGTTGACCTTGGACTGGGCTTTGGCTGTAACTGCGGCTTCATTGAGCGGGCCTAAGGGTTCACGCACAGGCGCCGATGGTGCAAACAAAGGTGGGGTAGCTGCGAAAAGAGGCAGTTCGGCCTCAGCTGGCAACGGAGAGCTGCTTAAAGGAGGTACGTCGGGAGGAGATGATGTCGGTAGTTGATCTTCGGCTTCCTCTGGGGGATCCGACTCGTGCGTTAGGAATCTCGCTTTACCAAACAGTCTGTCACACGGAGCTCTTGGCTCCAGCGTCTTGTCACGGTGTCGCGCGTCGGATACTCGAGAGGCTGTGTCTTGGAGAAGGGCTGGGTTCTTGATGAACATTGGCTGGTTGATAGAATCGTCTGGGAAAAAAGATGATGAGTTACGTTGCGCTATGCGAAGGAGAACTATGGACAGCACTTGCCATTCGTGATATCCATCATTTCATAGTCCACTTCCCTTTCCTTCCCTTTCCCTTTGTCCGTCTTGACCTCGGGAATAGGGCTTAGATGTTGAACGTGTCCGATACTGTTCCCTTCGTCGAGTGCTGGTCTAACATAAGATCCACTAACAAGGTATTCGTCCGCGCGTGAAATAGTTCCTGTCCGAGAAATTTCTTCCAGCCAAGCCAAAGAAACGACAGGGATTTGCCATTCCAGCGCTTTGTCAAACTTGGCACCCGTCCCACTCGGGCAAAGAAGGTGGGTCGACCGGCGAGAGAACGTTGCCTCAAGGGTTATTCCTACACGGGTGTGGTGGTGACTAACTGAATCGATGAAGAATGAAACCAAGACGAACCGATCGCCCTCACGAGACGTCGAGTCCAACAAAGTTCAGACTGATCGAGACCAGACAAGCTCAACTTGATCTTTTCCGCATCTATTCTGGTCTGTGAATTACCGGAGAATATAAACGATGTCTACCTACCAGGTACCGGGGTCACGATCTTGAGGGGCATAAAGGATACGTTTTCGTCAGGTTCACATATTCGCTCGTGAAACACAGAATGTTCAAGCCAGCATTCCGTCCTGTATTTGGCTCGTGCATGGTCGTCAAATTCGTCACGATAGAGCTTACTCCCACTGTACGACACGCCGCCGACATCATCAACCTGACAGGTAGTTAGACACCAGGAACACACCTTATCAACCTTACGATAATGAAGCTTGGTTCGTCGGTTTCATCGTCGATTACCGCACCACCGCCATTTTCGATCGCAGACCGAACGTTTGGACAACGCGCTTCCCCAAGAAGACGGAAGGTGTACCCGGCGAAGAGAGTCGGAATAGCTGACACCCCTTGCTGAACTGGATCATGCAAACCACTACCTTCCGCCTCGCCTGGGCAAACCATTGGACACGTCGTATTTCGCCGAAATGGCTGTCGAGTAGTAGGTTTCACAGGGACAGGAGCGAAAGAGTGCGCGCGTCTAAACGAAGATATGACGCTCTCTTTTTCCCTTTCTTTTCTAGGTTCGACTCCGCTCTCGTTGCGATTCTTGCCGTTCAGCCGGGCAGATGGTCGTGTTGGCGTCGAAGGCGGCGGTCGTGTGGCTTGTGCCTTGGAAGGACTTTTGACGAGTTTCCCATCATTGAGTGCGAATCCGCGAGGTTTGAGAAGACTCTCCCAGAGTTGAAGGGTTACAGCAGGCACTGGCCTGTTTATTATCGCCATTTCTTCGTCATCGTCGTCGACGGCAATGTTGTTTATGACCGTGAAACTACCAGTGGGAACAACGGGCTTCAACCGCTTTGATTGTTCGGCACCATCTACAGGTATGGCCGAGTTCGGATGAGAGCCAGGGGCCGAGTTTTGGAGAGGAAGCGACAGTGTCGGAACTGGTGACAACACAAAATTGTTGTACAGTTACGGAAGACTAATACAGGAACAAGTACTCACTCTCGTGCAAGGACTTTCGTTCTGGTCTCGGTCGACTTACTTGGTACTTCCTCTCATCGAACCTACCTTTGAAAGCGCATTGGCGGAGAAATCATTCAGAAATCAAGACAGAGCCCACCACCATACTCGAGGGAGTCCCAGAACCACTCTTCCCAAACGAGATGTATGTGTGCTTCTTTGCGTTTGTTGAACTTTTCGGCATATTTCATCTTGTCCGTTTCGGTATCGCCTGAGCACAAAAGATGGGTCACTCTGACAGGCCGTTCGAGGTTTTTCAGGTAGGTTCCTTCATGCACTGTCACGAGCCTATTTATCTCGGTGCGTCGGTGGACGTTTTCGATGCCGGAGAGAGACAGAACGACGCCAGAGAAGATGGGCAGTCGGTGCTGGGATGTGCTCTACATCGGACAGTCAGTCAGAGGCAAGTGGTAATGACAATTCGTACTTGTTCAACGTCGACGTCGTCGCCACGTAACCATACGGCATGAGCCACCGTAATCCACTCCGGAGTCATGATAGGCATCTTGCGCTCGAGTGCACACTGTGCACGTGAGAGACCACGAAGGACGGTAATATAGGAAACGCACCATGTACTTGGCTCCGCCGTGCGAGTTAGCAATCAGATGAGTAACGCGGTCGGTAAAGTCGCTCGTGGAGATGGCACCGAGTTCGAACGCCATTTTGAACAGAGTGGGCTGAGTGAAACGGGTGAGCAAGCCATACGGATGTTGACTGGTGTGACAAACCTTGTCTATTGTTCCAGTCGCGCAGATCGTAAAACCCTTGAACGGTCTCGGACAGAGGTCCGCCATGCTCGCAGCTGGAGGCATCTCGGTGTCTGAGCTTTGGTCGCAGGACGCGTCTGGGTCGTGCGCCTCAGCGGGACGAGGTTGGAGCGGTGCGGGGCGAAGTTTGACATTGGGGACCTGTGCGGAACGATGTGGACTGCACTGTAGATCGTACAAACGACGAGACTGACCTTGTGTGATTTGTTACCGCGTCGCATCGAAGAAATAATTTAATAATAATTTTAGTGCAATCGCGAATAACCTGAGCGCGTGACAATGACAATCGTCACGTGAGGTCATTCAGGGTTGGTCGATACGCGTAGCCTCGACACAACTACCATGTTCAAAACGGACGCGAATCACTACGTAGGCCTCGACGATAAATCCAAACCACCGATGACGCGTGGCACAGGGATCTCATCGACCGTTGAGGGCGCTGTTCTCGACGAGTAAGTACCGCAGCTTTCCATAAGCACTCCCGCCGTTCAGGCATTAAGGTCATTGACACCCATGGGATTATATAAATACCGCACTCCAGCCACTCAGACGCAATAACCAGGTCCTTGGAGCCATGTCGCTCGTCGGTATGGTTTCCTCCAATCTGCCCGCAATCCACAGCTGACGCTCCTGTCTGATGGTAGTTTGCGAAACAAGCAATGCAACTGTAGCCTCCATTTGTTGCGCACAGCTCAGTGTTCCGCTCACGATGGGAAGCACGACCGCGACCATTGCACCCCAACTCCTAGCAGCATACCCTTTACGAGGTGCGAGTGGACTGCCAGCTCGAACACCACCGGTCTCTCTGAAATCGCAACCTGGGTGGCTTGCACTGACCAATACGTTAACAACACTATCGATAGCGCCTGCATGTTTGTAACGTCCGGTTCTGAAGGCAGCATCAAGACTAAGAGTTCTGTGAAGTGGATCAGCATGGCTGTGGTTTTGGTGGGAATCATCACAAATGGTCTCGGTCATCGAGTAAACTTGTGACTGGAATGTTTCGGGGGGGTGGCTTCCTCGGATGAGTACTGGACGATAACCGTCGTGGGCGACAAAGCCCGGGGCACTCGGCGTGATCCGGTCCGTGGTGTGGCAGTGCTCGCTGCCTGTCCTGAATGCCACGAGCCCTCGCCTCGACTGCTCTCCAGGACAATTGGAAACAGTGTATCGCGGGAATCGTTCAGTCCATTTCCACTACTCTTCCCTGGTTTTACTGACTCAGTACACTACAGGAAGCACACAGCATCAGATGTTGACTGTGGCGGTCAACAAGTAACGGCATAAGTACGAGGCTTGCTACGCAATCTGATTCAAGGCACGGACATCCTGATTGAAGTGAGAAGCGCAGTGCTGTACGTGCTACAGACACAGTATTCAAGAGTCAGGACATTCTACGTAATGAACCGTACAGAATCAAGTGTTTTGCACAACACTCATGGAAGCGTATAACTGACTATGGTTCGTCTGCCCTCAGGTGTAGTGACACGTAGAACTCCCTTTCCATCACGAGCTAAAGGTGTTATTTGTTGCATCAAGCTTGATATCCTGATCACGATAAGTAGCACGACCGCGACCATCATACCCTAAAGCATGCCAATTCACATCGGGATACTTTCCACAATGTGCGAGTGGACCGCTGGCGCGAACTCGTCTACCATCTCTGAGTTGGAAAGCTGGATGGCTTGCACGCGACACAACCCTCAGGTGCATGATGTCAGCGCTGCAGTCCACTTCTGCCACAAGCCCTGCCAGCACTGCGAAGTGGGTTGGTGCTGATGGCAGTCGTTTTACAGAAAGTCCTGTGAAATCAGGGGGGCTAGGCACACTGTACTATGCCAGTTGCGGCGGTAGTAGTTGCCAGCTGGCAGATTGCAAACACGAACAAACAATCTGAGTGATCTCTCCTTCCTGGACGTGTCTGACAGCGACGACCACCGACGACGACGATCACGGACAGCTCACGATGAGGACCCTCGTCTGAGCAATGCACACTTCGTCTCGTGGCCCCCGATGGCGACCCCGCATCGACTTTCTACCTTGTCATATTCGACAGCAGTGCCGTCCATATTCGTGACCACATATATATCTCGAGCGACTCCCCCAAATCTTACCGTTCTTTCGTCTCCCGACCATGGCCTCTCAATCTCGCCCCGAGCCAATGAATGCTTCTCCCCACCACTCCAAGGTCAAGGTTACTCTGACTCTGTCTGATCCCGTATATGTTTCCGGCACAGACATCTCCGGAAAGATGGAAGTAGAGAGCCGTGCCGACCTCGACTCTTTACTCGGCATAGGCGTAATGATGGTCGAACTATTCGCCATTCAAGGTAGATGATCGTCTACCGCATTCACACCGTAGTACTCATCGTCGTCGAAGAAGTCACCTCTGGAGAACACTCTGCAACCTCCACGTTTCTCCATTCCCGCAGAATATTTCAAGGTCCTGGTCTCCCACCTTCCAACGCCGTATACTCCGATCATGTTCCCGGCGTGGGCGAATTGCCTCTTCCGGCCCATCACTATGCCGCCCGACGTGGCCAGACGACGTTCTTTTTCCGCTTTCCCGTTCCCGCCTCTTCTCCGTCCTCAATTAATTTCGGTCCCGCGAGTATCAGGTACGAGATACGAGCAAGCGTGAGCGTTGCATGGAAAGGAGAGAAACGACTTGTCACCGACAAGCAAGATGTGAAAATTGTCGAAAGCTGGGATCCAGTGGATCCAGTGGCGATACCAGAAGCTGTGGTGATCACGGAAGGGGGCAAAATTTGGGCTCAAGCAACAATAACAGATGGTGTGGTTGTGGGTGGAGAATCCGCATGCATAGACTTACAATTAAAGAATCACACGCAACGTTGGGTGTGTTCTTTCCTTGTCCTGGTTACCATACTTTCTCTCAGACTTTTCGCTAGACGTCCGGTGTCACAATCACATTGACAAGAGAGCTTTACCTCTCCACGTCGTTCTTGGCTGGGAAATCGCCACCTAAATTTTCAGATGTCGCTACGCAAGTCGAGTTCCGTGGACCGGAATACTCTGTTCCCCCAGGAGTGGAGGGAATAGCTCGTCTTGTCATTGATATACCTCGTCATTCGCGTGGTGCTAAAGGGGGACTACGGATGGACGATACTGGAAGGGCCATAGAGGGCTTTTTCGAGGTACGTTGCGCCCTCAGATTAAGAATTGATATGCCTCCCGGAAGGTACGCTATTCACGTGTTCTCTTTTACGTCTGACTAACTGTCACTAGTGAGGATACCGTCATAGTTTTACCTCTAACCATTTACCATTCTCTTGCCGTTCCCGAAACGCCAGCATCTCCGCCGCATCTTCCAACTCCTCCATATTCATGTCCTGCGCCAGCCTCACCAGGATTGCTTTCATCCCCTCCCGGAACTGACTTGATGCCTGCCTATACCGGAAGCCAAATGCAGCGATACGACCCCTCGTGGCCGGTCCCCGCTGCGCGACCACTTTTCAATTATTCGCCAAATCAGCACCTTGAGCAAGGGACCCATAATTGGCAGGATGTTCCTCGCTCTTACGCGCCACCCGCGCAACGTTCCATTTCTGTGGGACCTGCTTCGCAGGCACCCTACTTTGCGCCTGGATTGTCAACTTCATACACACCTTCACCGAGATTGCTGCCCCCACCGCCCACACACGTGTCTTACACAAACTATATTCATGCAGGAGCGCCGATAGAGACAGTTGATGGCTACACGAGTTCCGATCACGTAGAGGGGGCTATTACTTCTCCGATTTCACAGAACTTCCATTCGGTTACGCACCATCACTCCGTTTCACCAAATCATTCTTCACAGTCACATACACAAGAGTCGCTTCCACCGGGTCGTGGTCGCCCACCCCCCATTCAAATACCCGCGTTGCCGAATCCTCACGATTCGCAGGGAATTGTGTATTCCCCGCGCCCCGTGCCGTCGCCAAAACATTCGCTCTATGGGTCAATCCCGAAGAGCAACAATGTCACCGAGCTCGAACGGATAGCAGACGAAGTCGGGAAGCAGATGGACAATTTGAGTTCAGATCTCCCAAAAGGCGATGCGGGCGTTGACGTTCAAAAGTTCGATCGACAACCTGATTTGAGCATGGACAAGACCCTCCCTCCACCTCCTATCCCCTCCAGTAAAGATAGGGATTTTTTGGCGCAACGTCCGCGTGTCGACACACTCTTTACGACTGAGGGAACCATGGCTGATGACCCTTCCGGTTTCCCCTCTTCAACGGACCATTTACCTCGCGCACCACCGACGCCACCCATTGCGGCCATCACGCCCATCAAATTTCCCAAAGCGCCAACGGAACTCTCAGGCCTGGGAGCCAACTTGGGAAAAGACGTACTGCTGGAGAGCGGGCTAGATGCGTTGGAGCGACGGCTTTTAGCGGAAGTCGGTACGCGCAAGTTTGACGTCGAAGAACGACCGCATGTCCGCAGCGTCGTGCAGCCGATCACCATCCCTCCCAGCGGACCACCGCCCGACACTGTCAACGACAGTGCCATCTCCAGTCTTACACTTGCCGATCGTGAGGGCATTTTGAGGGAAAATCTGGACCGGGAACAGGAGCAAGACCGCGATTCGGACGAACGTACACAGCACCTGGGAGGAGGCCGGCACAGTCCGAGCGAGGACGATAGGGATGCACGTACTCAGAAAGGCAGGAGTTCGCGGAGACTCGGCAAGAGCAAGCACAGCGAGGAGGATCTCGAAAGGGCAGGTCGCCGGAGAGAGCGTAAAAAGGCAAAGGACAACGAAGGGCGTAAATTGCGACAAGAAGCCAAGGGGCGCGTCGCAGCGTGGTTAGGAGAAATTGACGTTTCTGCGCCGCCCGCTATGGACGATTCGGCTCCTTTTGTATCGCCCACGGCGTCACATTTCGTGCCCATTACGGAGAGTGCTTCGTTCACTCCTGCGCCTGCAGAGACGACGAACAAAGGAGCAGAGGAGCGGCGTCGTGGAGGAGACGTCACGGCGGAAAAGGACGTGACGGCTTCCCCGAACCCGCGCTCGTCTGGATTCGTCACTATCTCGTCCTTGAACCCTACGAATGGCTCTGGTGCTGAAGCATCGTCGTTCAAACCCTCTCCACGCCCATCTTCAGTCAACGATTTCCGTCAGGCACCCACATCGTCGTCCGAGCAACCGACAACGCATCGACAGCCCATGTCTCGATCACCGAGCGCAGAAGTGAGGCGGTCGCAGCCTTCGGAGCTACCCCTGTCGTTGCCGCCACAAACACAACCGCCACCCGTCCAACCAGGGCGTCTCTTTGCAGGACGTCTACACCAATTCTCGTCCAAGCCCACGGATCCAGAGGTGAAATACGACGTGCGATCTGCGCGGGGCGGTCGGGGCGGTAAGGTAACCCAGGTCGCGTCTCTCTGGGCCGCCAAGGTCAGCGCGAACGCCAAGGCGGTGGACGGGACCCCCGCGCCCAGCGCACCACCCAAGAAATCCAAGGCTCCCCCGTCAATACCGCTCCCGCGGAAACCCATGCTCAAGCGGAGTCCGATCTCCGCGCGCCCTCCGCCTGGCATCGGCCCTGGTGGGGGCAACGGTGGGGTGCCCGTCGGTTTGAACCGTATCGGGGGGGAGACGCGTACGGGCACGCGCGAGACACCGAGGGCGACCAAGGCGATGACTGTGCCGGCGGTGTTGTCCTCGTCGCACGCGGTGCCGATGTTGTCCTCGACGGCGTCGTTGGCGCGGGCCAAGGCACAAGCACCCGGGCAAGGACTGGGCCAGGGTCAGGGACCGGCGCGATCGTTCCCGCCGATGATCTCGGAGACCATTTCCGATCTACGGAGCGCGTCAAAGGGTGGAGGGGGAGTCAAGACGGGCATGGGGGCTGGTGCTGGAGGTGCAGGGCGCGCGTTGGGCGATCTGGCGTTTGGACAGGCGCGACTGAGAGATTTGATCAAAAAGTATCAAGGGTAGGATGGGAAGCGTGTGTCTCTTTTTCTCTTTTCTCTTCTTTTTCCTGCAAGTCACGTCGTGTTGTTGGTCGGGACACGTTTACTCGTCTCGTGGATGTCTGGTTCCTTACCCTCGTCTTTCTCCTTTGACATGCTTGCATCATTTCATGCCATCTTTCAGCTTTTTTCCATTGTAAATTATCGGAACGTGTTGTAATCCAAGCGAAACATCCGGTAGCTATAAACGACTCCGTTTCATAATCACGACGTTCGTACTTGTAATGACATCCCTGGTTTCCCCCGGTTGCCTCTTTGCTCGAAAGCAAGTGAACCGTAAGTCAAGAAGAAAAGAACGACGATGTGCTTGTATCGTTGGCGTGGAAGTGCGTGCTCAGGCTTAGAGTGCCCCGCGTCCTGCGGTCTAGAACCCACCCATGTTGAGCATGTAAAGGAACCCGAAACCGCGGACGCACCTCGATGGGGAGAAGCAACGTCAACAAGGCTGAAACCATGAACAAGGCCGCAGAGACAAACACCGGTCTAGCGCGCCGTCGCGTCAACGCCAAACGTCAGCGAGTGAGAGGACGCACCCGTTGGCAGTGTTGGCAGCGACGCTCCCCGTCTTGGGCGTCGTCGCGATCTTGATGAGCGGTGCGATGAACCCGCCGATGCGGTTCAGCGCGGCGCAGAGGGCGTCGCCGGTGCCGCGGTGAGGTGCGGGGAACGACTCGGGGGTGTAGGCGTAGAGAATGCCGTACATCTGTTTTTTCGAGCGGTGTGGTGAGCTCACGTCGTACCACGTCGATCGGAACTTACGGCGTTCCTAGGGGGGCGGGTCAGCGCTGGCCGAGGACGGAAACGTAGGGGGTACGTACAGTACGAGACCGTTGGCACACGAGAAACCGAGGACGGAGGCTTTTGTTTTGCTCGTCGTGAACAGAAACATGAAGATGCCTGACAGGATCGTGAATGCCGCCAGCGAGAACTTGCGTCCGCCGATCGTGAACCGGCCCGTGCCGCGCGTGAGATCGACCACGTAGCCAGCGATCATCGAACCGGGGACACCGAGGACGGAGACGATGGCATAGTTGCGATAGGTTTCGTTCAGGCTGGTTGGACCAGAGGAAGAACCACGCGATTCGAGGTACAGGGGAAGGTAAGCGCTGTATAGCGGATATGCAATCCCGATGAGACTAACGAAGAACGGTCAACGAGTGGTTGAACGAATGCACACAAGCACGAACCCCCAAATGATGATGATGAGCGTCGAGTTCAGTGCCAGTCGACTTGTCGAGAAGAGTGGCTTGACATGGGAGCTGAGAGACGTCAATGAACAAGAATCACTAATGAAAGTTGGTCCGGAATACGTACAGGGAAACATCGGTAAACGAAAGGCGTAAGGAATCACGCCAGCTAGTCGGCGCTTTGGACGATTCCGAGATTCTGTGAAGGTCCTCGATCTTGAGTGAAATGGTCCTGCCGTTGCGGCGCGCGACGTGTTCGAGGACCTAGGGCAGCACGATAGTCAGCCGGATGACTCGACGACTTTCCTGACGAGATATACCGCAACCGCCTCTTCATCACGTCCTTGTGCCACGAGATACTTGGGCGATTCTTGCAAATCGAACACAAAGTAACGCATGACGAATATCAGGAACGTGACTGCGCCACTATCAAGGCAGACAATTTAGATCCGGAATGCCCATGATCAAGCATTGATCAATACTGACAGCGTGAATCTATGATAGCATGAACCGATGAGCAGAGACATGGCGACTTTGCACTTACAGGGTATATCTCCAGCCCATGTTCTGAGACCTGGGACATTCTCCGAAAGGTATCGAGGGATCGCACGAGTAGTTTGCGATGAATACCCAGCTGATCAAGGAAGCAACCAGCTGTCCGAACGCCCACCACACGGAGAGTAGGGTAAGAGTCCACTGCGGAACGCACGTCAACAGAATACCGATCGTAAATATCGATCGAAGTCATACTTGGTGTGATGCGGGTATGAATTCCAAATAAAGAGCGCCTAGTACGAGCGGTCGGACGAGGCCTGCGATTGCAAGGATCATACATACCGTCTACCGGAAGGCTAGAAGCAAGGGTTGAGCATCGTCACGGCATGCGCGAAGAAATAGCGCTCACTTTCCACCAACACCGAAACCCATGCATGCTATCAAGGACGAAAACGCAACAAAGTTCAGTCCACCTCCAGCTGCAATACCAAAGATGCCTCCGATGAAGAGCGTGGCCTGAGCTGGTTAGAATGGGACACATGGCCCAGACGCCGGAGACGTCGCTTACGTTGAACGACACCTTTCTTCCGATGATGTCAGCTAAAGTTCCCCAGGTAGTGGCGCCAACGATCATTCCAGCGAATTCGGCCAGAACCGCATACTCGACGCGCGACGGATTGAGCTCCTGCTGTACCTGAGGTAGCACGACCGCGAGGCCTTGGAGCCACAGGTCTTAGCGTTGCGTCTTGTGAACACGTGTTTCAGGGGCATCAGAAACGTATCTCACTATCTGCTAGCCATCCTAGGCCACTGAGGGTAAAGAGCTGCCACTGATAACGACCGAACCCGATGCTATTTGCGGAGTGTTACTGATGTCATCACTAGTGGCTGAAAAAGGTACGCACTCTTCTTGCATGCACTGGTTGACTAGATGGACAAATGGGACGTGAGCGATGATTGAGGGCACGAACAAAACGACTCACTAAGAGCGCATTTGAGCTCGTAGTCTCGTGCAACACCGTTATTGAACGGAAGATCCGAACCCGAGCCTTCCTCTTCGCTCGATGTTTCCCGTTTCTCGGCCGTGACTGGATCTCCAATGGCAGAGGTCATCTTGGTAGTAAGTGGGAACAAGAATTCGGGGAGATGAACGATGAGATCGGAGGAATGAAAAGGGCGTTCCCACGGAAGATATGATCAAGGAGACCTTTTGTACGCCGAGCGTTGCGTATCCAGCGTTTATAGTTTAGGAACTCCATTTCGGCAAAGGCCCAATGATTTGAAAGGTCGACTGGATGAGATGGGGTCTGTAAGATCTGTGGTGGATGAGCGCCACAGTGTATCGACTGATTTGATCCGAGTCACTGACGAGAGCATAAAGGGAACGTACAATCACCATCCTGATACACAAATGACCACACACAAATGACCTTGCAGCAACCCCATTGCAGTAGGGTTTGCTAGGATCAGTCGTCGAGATTCTAAGTGACAGCGCGTCGCTAATTGAAAGGTACAATGAGGGTTACGGTCGTACAATGTTATCGGAGAGAGTCAAATAATCAGATCCCATTGACGGGGTTGAAATAGACACCGTACCTGTTGGTGGGTGCCACATGCCCATCCTCGGCGAGTAGTGCTTAGGTGACATGTGCACGATGCAAGTTCACCCGCAGTACCGTGTCCGACGTCCACTTGACGACTTGCGTTTGGCAACATGTCTCCTGTGGTTCGCAGGACGTACGTTAATGGGTGTCGACCTAACCAGGTGACATTGGATGATCGAATGCCACCCTTGGAGGACCGGATGATAACTTTACGATCGGAGACTACTAAGGACACCTCATATACAGTGAAGTACAGCACTGAGGATCACCGGTTCATTTTCATCCCCTATATCCTGCAGATAAGCGACTGGCAACGCATCATTTGCCAGGGTCTGGGTCACATCAAGCAGACATATGTATGCAAGGAGTCGGAATGTCATGATTCCGATCTCCAGGACTAATCTCGCAACGCCTCGATTTCCCGCGTGCTTTGAGCGAGGTATGGCTCGTAAGAATCCTGTGCATGGTATTGTTCTGCGTAACACCCGACAAGTCGTAATTGAACAATTCTGAAAAGAGGAATGCCCTCTCACCTGGGGTCTTTGCGATCGCCCTAAACCGCGCGACGATCTGTCTGTTATGCTTGATGGCAGCCAACTGCGCATGCTTGATCGTCCCTGTCACACGACGCCCGTCAATCCTCGAACATCTCACCAATTTCAAAGAAAAAACGAACCAGAGACGTGCACGACGTGTGGAACGACCCGCACGCCATTGATAGACGTGAGGAGCGTCACAGCGCCCCACGCGAGGCGATGCTGATCCCGCGCCACGCGGACGATACACAGACGCGTCGTCGGAGAGAAATACTTGACTGTCTCGCGCGCAGGTCAGGTCGATCGTTCTTTCATGCCAGAAAGAGTCCACTCGCCCGTCATCGAGCTTCCCACCGCGCCCCACCCCGCATCACCAAAGTTGGAGACGACGCTCTGGCGCAAGGCACCGTAGACGTGTTTGGCGTCGAACGGGGAGGCTACGTGCACGGTCGATTTATCGTTGGACACGGATATGAATTCGACGAGCAGCCATCGGTTCTATGCGCGGTCGGTGAGCGGACGAAGATCGTCACAAGGTAGACTCAACTTTGAACCTGACCATGACCAAGACCCATAAGCTTATGTCATCCGCCTTTTTGCACGACGACCATGCTGAGCCGATTCGTGTCTCAGCGCACCGTCTTCCAGAGGACGTTCGCCCGCTCGTACACGGTGGGTTCTCCTCGTGAACCAGAGCCAATGACACACTTCAAAATCACCCTTCGGCGTTCTGCCATCGCTCTCGGCGATCGCAAGAAGGAGACGTTGACCGCGCTCGGCCTGCACAGGCGCATGCAGACCGTCTACCACGAACACACGCCCGAAACAGCCGGAAAGATTATCAAAGTAAAGGAGCTCGTCGAGGTGGAAAACGTCCCCGCGAGCGCCGTACGGACTCAGTCAGAGCAGCGGTGGGAGCGCAGAGCACCACGAGGGTACTCCATCGGAGGCTCAAAACTAAGAGGGTTTTCGTGAATGCTGGGATATAGTCACCGTCTCTGGGTATGTTTTCGTCCTCGTTCTCGTGTCCTTTACTCACTGGCTTCAGGAACAATTGTTCTGTAGACACTCTCCTATCCTATTGACACATTCATTCGACACTGCGCGTCGTATGTTCTATTTAGAGCAGAAATACAATCTGGACGCAAGTACATCAAACGCACACCATCCCGAGTCAACGGGGTGTTGCGTGCCCAACCACCAATACATGAATTCTAGCTATCACCATCCTAAGAGACCCCCCGGCGCCCGAATGACAAGATGACCTTCCAAGAACAAGAAAAGAGCGATAGAAGCCTGCCTCACGCCCAACGCGATTCTTTCAAAAGCCAGCAGGGATCAAAACCCGAATCGCCCCACCATAATACAGCTACAACTTGCATTCCATCCAAGCATTCACGCCGACGTCTTTCGCAAACGCCTGCCACCGTTCTCTGTCTCTACGCTCCTCTTCCGCGCGCTTCTCGGCCCAGGCAACGACACCTTGTACGAGGAGGGTGACGTCTTCCCGCGTATGATTCGCGTGAAGGCAGATCCGGACGCGGGAAGTACCCTTTGGAACCGTGGGCGGGTAGATGGGTTTAGTGTGAAGCACCACCGCCTCAGATCGAGTCGACGCCGTAGAACTTGAAAGTACAGGCGACTGTGAGCCTGACGGCGTCGCAGAATCTGGCATCACGACGGGGGGAGAAGAGGGAGAAGACGCCGCGTAAGAGCAGAGAAAGGACGATAGCGCACGCGGTTCTGACGTGAGTATCGGTATTATCGGCGTCGCAAGGGATGGGCGCGACTTAGAGCGTGAGTGCTCGTCGCCTGACGTGCCCCGCATAGGGGATGGTTTGCCTTGCCACGTTCGCTTATCGCGTGGGTCTGTCTCCCAGGGTGAAGCAGGCCTGGCGGGTCGTGCTGTTGGCTCTGTTGCTTGGTTACGAACCGCAGGCGTGAGATGGTCAGGAAGGCTGAGCAACGATGATGGATATTTCTTCAGTTCCGATCGAAGAAGATCGACGAAATACGTTGCAAGGGCGAGCAGATGTGCAGAGAGCTAAGGACGGACAACGTCAGCCATCAAGGTATGGTGAATGTGAAGGGGCATACCGCTTCGGTCGTACCATCTTCGAGCAAATCAAACGAACAGTTGATAGCGACGATGTTTGCCAACGGTAGCGCCGTAGTAAATACGAGACTCCTGGCATAATTGATCAGATAATCTTTGACGAGCTCCGTCGTCAATAGAACGGCTATACCAAAGGTCATGCGCTTGTTCGCTTTACCAACGGACGAGATTGCTCACCTCCCGAGGAAGCCAATGCCTTGCCAAATGTATGAAGCCTGGCAAACACCCTCTTCTCCAATCCCAAGTCGACGACCAATCCGCGGCCCTTTGGACCGTAAATCCCTGTGGAATGCGCTTCGTCGACGACGATGTACCCGTTACCCAGCGGGAGCATCTCTTCCACACATTCCACGATTTGCGTGAGGGGTGCGATCGTGCCATCCATGCTATACAAACTCTCGACAGCAACGAAAGCGCTCGACCTGCCCTTTTTCAAATCTTCCCTGGCCTCAAGGCGTTCGGAGAGGACGCGACGTAAATCGAGGACGGAATTGTGTGAAAAGGAGAGGAGCGAGTCCGATGCGACTCTGGAGAGACGCATACCGTCATGTACGGAGGCATGGATGTGTGCGTCGTACAAAACGACGTCTCCGGGCTGTGGAACGGATGCAAAAAACCCCACGTTGGCGTCGAATCCCGAATTGAAGACAAGGGCAGCATCGGCGCCGAAAAACCGACACAGACGGGCCTCAAGGTCGGCGTGAGGCTGGGATGGGACGAGCAGACGCGATCCCCCCGATCCGAGAATGTGTGGTGATCCAGAGAGGGCATCGAGAACGGCTTTCCGGAGTGTGGGGGATGTGGAGAGGGAGAGATAGTCGTTGGACGTGAAATCGATCTCGGCGAGCGCGGTCGATGGGGGTTCTGGAAGGCGGCGACGGATCAGACGACGGTCTCGCGAATCCAGTGCTGCGACGAGTTTCTCGGGCAGCGAGGTCATGGTCGTGAGTGGCAGAGATTCACATCCTGAATCGATTTCGTGACGTCGGCTCAGCTGCCAGCCAAGTCGATGGACCGGGTTCCTGAATTTCTCATGTCATGAGGATGTAGATTTTTTACACCCGCCAGAGTGCTCGTAGGAGAAAATGGGTGTGGGCGACTTTACGAAATGGAGCTTGGCATTCTCACACGACGAAAGGTAGAAATCCACATACGACGGCGTGTTACTACAGTAATGCACACCTGGCAGGATGACCGGCCATGAATCTCGGCTTCTATGAATGGTTGAAGTTGGCGCTCCGTAAGTCAACCGGTCACTGCCAACGGGCGCGGCTAGACATCTTCGTCTGCTACCTTGGTCCCGAGTACCGCACCAAACAGCTTCAAGCTGTCCAGTCTCCATAAATTCATCCAGCACCAGCCCACTCACACATCGCTCGCGAATCATGTACATCGCCAGTCTCAACCTCCCTCTTTCTCGTCCGCAGTCGCTCGAAGCGCTCGCCGTCCTCACTGTTGGAGTACGACGAGGCGAGCCAAGTCGTGGGCAGGCCGCACTCGGCCGAGCGTGCTGAGTAAACGGTGGCCGACTGGAACCGCAGACGTCCGAGACCGCAGACAATACGATATGAAATATCTAACAGAGGATAAAGGACGAGCGAGATCAGAGGTCGTCGTCTGATTTCTCCCTGCCTACCCGCATCCCTCTCTCGTCTCTCATCTGTCCTGCTCAGCCTCTCCCGGACTCACCACCGCAGACTACTTCTGATTCGCCATCGTCAAGATGACATCGACCGCCATCCTCGTCGCGTCCAAAGGCGGACAGGTTTGTCCGGACTCTATACCGACCAGCTTCTTGAGCCGGATCGTCATCCACGGACTCGCCATTTTCCTCCCGCCCATCGCCTACGTCGGCGTATTGGCATTCAACCGGTTCCAGCCGCCCGAGTGGATCGCGAGGTTTGCATTTCCGGACGACGTGGTGGACGAGATGTGGAGAGACGCATTGAGGGTGGGAGCTTGCGTGGCCAGCTTCGGTGTCAAACGCTTGGTGGAGAGCACGTTCCAGCGTTTAAGGGACCAGTGGCACGCCATCGGAGTACGTGTTGCGCGCGGTTGTTACGCTCCGTCGTCCTGACGTATGGGGCTAGCGTCGCGAAAAGCCTAGGGTCGTCAAGACTGGTCCGTATGCGTGGGTTCGTCATCCGGGGTACAGGTGAGTCGTTCTCGGATGGAA